>RXPK01001486.1:0-77298 GCA_004143645.1 Protaetia brevitarsis
ACAGGTGCAGATGTAATGAAGTTCATCAAAGGACTATGGGAGATAACCTCAAAGGCTCCTTGATTCGATGTAAACTCCCATTCAGATAAAGCAAATACCAAGACATTCTAATGTATATTGATAGTAGGGGTCTTTCTTAGTATGAATAACTCGAGGTGAGAAAAGCTTGCTAGATCCAATACTTGATCCAGGAGCAAAATATTCCAAGAGGAATCGGAGGGTTTTTTCTCAAGTCCAAGATGGTCCTGCATACACAGTATGACATCTCTTAAAAAGCAGTGGGAGACTTTGCAAATTGACTGCAGGACAGCTGCTCATACATTATAAGGCATATGTTGAGCAATCCTCCTTAAGGTGGAAAAAACTTTTCCAGGGACCGAATACAAGTTATGATGTTGAAGTACGCCATTAGCCTTACGGAGGGACAACCTCCTAATGGGACATCAAACATAATACAAAGAACTAGTCTTCTGTGCAATTTATTACAAAAAACTATCTAATCCGATTCGTCATGGGATAACTATAAGATAAAGCAGGAATCTAAACCCATCTAGAATCTCAGAAACTCTTGAACCGCTGTTAGAACTCTTCTAATCTACTGTTCTCTAGAGAGCTTAGCCAGAAGTCCTAGACCTTATCTCGAATCCAAGGGCAGGAAGTTTGGACCCTACCCGCAGTTCCACTTTAAATCTCCCGTGCAACAAATCCTATTATCGATCGGGCATAATTAGACTTTCAGAGACCCCCTCTGTAATCTGTGATTATGCTTTATTTCCATTAAACAATATATAAAAAAAAAAAACGAAAAGCTTCGGCCTTTCAGTGCCGTCCGAAATGATGCGATAGCACCGCACCCCAACCCGTAGTACTCGCCGCGTTACTAATACTAAGGGCTTTGGGTCGAATAGGGTAAACGCGAGGAGAAATCCTCTTTAATTTTATTGAACGAATTAATAGCAGATTTCCCATTTTAAATTTGTACTTTTTTGTAATAGCTGTAAATGATGTAGAAAGTGCGCCATAGTTGGAATAAAACGGGAAATAATATTAACTAGGCCAAGAATGATTAAGTTCCGTTCCAGAATAAGATTAAAAGGAGAAAAGCTTCGAGTCTTCCTAAGTCAACAAAGTTCACAAATTGATCCTGTAGAAGCAAAATAAAGAAAAATATAAAATTAATATTCCAGCTGTATATGAAGAAGAGGAAGAGACGCTCCATTATTAAAAACAACCTATCTGTTTGAGAGAAGACAGAATCAGGGAGAACAACTGTCTAGAAAGAGATATTTCTAATGTTGTATATATAATTGAAACCAACCATACAGGATTTGTTAGGCCGGATCCACAAACATTATCACTATTCTCCTCGCTTACTAATGTTAAAGCGTCAGAAGAAGATGTGCAACCCGTTGAATCTAAGGACAAAAGGATCTTGTGTTTGGGAGTGGATAGAACATCTAGCCTCATTTATATATGGGAATTGGAGAAGCACCAAAAGAAATCTCCCCCCTTTAATACAGGAACACCAGCGTCAGACGAGGAGAAAAGTTTAATTATTAGTGCATATCTAAATTATTACATATCCCTCTTTTCCGCTACACAAAGAAGCAGAATTATTGACTCGCTACACAAGGGAGGAGCAGATTGTGTTGAATGGTATAAATCATCTGATGAATATGTCAATGAGATGAGAACTGACTTTATGAGAAGATCACACATGATAACAGTGGCAGACCAAACACTGTTTGCATTTTTTGGAATTTGCTCAATATCTAAAGCAGGTGCAGATGTAAAGTTCATCAAGGACTGGGTAGATAAACGCTCAAAGGCTCTCTTGATTCGATGTAAACTCCCATCAGATAAACAAATACCAGACATATCTAATGATTTATTGATAGTGGGGTCGTTCTTAGATGATAAACTCGAGGTGAGAAGAGCATTGCTAGATCCAATACTTGATCCAGGAGCAAAATATCCAGAGAGGATCGGAGGGTTTGTTTCTCAAGTCCAGATGGTCCTCGCATACACAGGTATGACATCTCTTAAAGAAGCATGGGACTTTGCAAATGACTGCAGGACAGCTGCTCATACATTAAAGGTCATTGTTGAGCAATCTCTTAAGGTGGAAAAACTTTTCCAGGGACAATACAATTATGATGTTGAGTACCATTACCTTATGGAGGGACAACCTCCTAATTGGGAAACAAACAAATACAAAGAACTAGTCTTCTGTGCAATTTATTACAAGAACTATCTAATCCCGGATCGTCATGGGATAACTATAAGATAAAGGCAGGAGATCTAAACCCATCTAGATCTCAACTTGAACCGCTGGTTAGAACTTTCTTAACTCATACTGTATCTCTAGGAGGAGCTTTAGAGCCAGAAGTCCTAGACTATCTGAAATCCAAGGGCAGGAAGTTTGACCCTACCGCAGTTCCAACTTTAAATCTTCCCGTAGCAACAAATCCTATTATCTCGGGCATTATTTAGACTTTCAGAGACCCCTCTGTAATTGTATTATGCTTTATTCCATTAAACAATATATAAGAAAAAAAAAAACGAAAGCTATCGGCCTTTCAGTGCCGTCCGGAAATGAATGCGATAGCACCGCCCCCAACCCGTAGTTACTCGCGTCGGTTACTAATACTAAGGGCTTTTTAGGGTCGTATAGGGTTAAAACGCGAGGAGAAGAAATTTCCTCTTTAATTTTATTGAACGAATTATTGCAAGATTTTTCCCATTTAAATTTCGTATTTTTTTGTAATAGCTTGTATAATGGATGTAGAAGTTGCGCCATGTTTGGAATAAAACGGGAATAATATGTAACTAGGCCCAAGAATGATTTAAGTTCCGTTCCAGAGATAAGATTAAAGAGAGAAAAGCTTCGAGTCTTCCTAAGTACAACAAAAGTTCACAAATTGATCCCTGTAGAAGCAAAAATAAAGAAAAATATAAAACTTAATATTCCAGCTGTATATGAAGAAGGAGGGAAGAGGACGCTCACGTATATTAAAACAACCCTATCTGTTTGGAGAGAGACAGAATCAGGGGAGAACAACTGTCTAGAAAGAGATATTTCTAATGTTGTATATATAATTGAAACCAACCATACAGGATTTCCCCCTTCTCCCTACCCCCACAACATACATAACCGCCAGAACGATTTACCTGTGGCCTCCGAAAAAAGGAAAAGCCAGGGGAAAGTCGTCAGGAAATGTTGTTAGCCATGTTACGCAAAAAGGAAACATACGTATTTCACTACCGTAATCTCAAACAGTATCTCTCGGAAGGTATTGTTTTAACTAAAATTCACCGTGTGCTGGAATTCAAACAATCAAATTGGTTAAAATCCTATACCGAACTAAATACCACGCTGCGGCAGAATGCGAAAAATGAACTTGAAAAGAACTTGTTTTAATTAATGAACAATGCCGTGTTTGGGAAAACAATAGAGAATGTGCGTTTACGACGAGATATTAAAATTGTTGGAAAATGCGAGAGCCGATATGGCGCCGAATATTTAATTAGTAAGCCCAATTTTAGGTGTAGAACTATTTTTAATGAGAATTTAGTAGCTATAGAGTAGACAAAGAAAGAAGTAATCTTTGATAAGCCGATATGTGTGAGCATGTGCGTTTTAGATATATCAAAAACAACATTGTATGATTTTCATTATAACTATATGAAAAACGTGTTCGGAAATAACTGTAAGTTACTAAAACCCTTGTTTTTTGACTTTGACACTTAATAGTACCAGATGTTTCTATGCTTTAGATGATTTACCAAATTCTTATGGTTATGTTATCCTTTGTAATAGTCGGGTACATCGTAATATAAAATTTTATAAAGTATCAATGCAAGTAGGATTAACTGTGTTACACTCATCCCCAAACTTTGACTTAATTACATCTCTAAAGCTATGCTTACCAGATAAAGGATATAGAGATTTTAAATACTTAAATCTCCCTAGTGAGATGATTAAAATAATTATGTCTGTCATAGTCGGGATTGATGTTTTATTTACTTTTTCTCCTCTAAATAAATTCTTAGGAGAGACTACAATAGAAAGTTCAAACCATGCAACAAATTTAACAGAAACAATAGCCAGCAGACATCCCTATTCTCATTGCTGGATTATGTATTTCAAGTCATGAAATAAGGAGAGATTTAAGTGATGGTGTATTAACCGCATCAATTACCAAGCTCAATAATGCGTATATCCCATTAGCAAGTATTTTAATCAATGCAGGTAGGATTAATGAAGTAGCACAACTGGGCCAATTTGGTACTGCTAAGTCTTTTAAAGATAC
Source organism: Protaetia brevitarsis (assembly GCA_004143645.1). Lineage (NCBI taxonomy): Eukaryota > Metazoa > Arthropoda > Insecta > Coleoptera > Scarabaeidae > Protaetia > Protaetia brevitarsis. Next base: position 4,314 of record RXPK01001486.1, read on the forward strand.
TTTATGTGCGGGGAATTTACAACTTTAATGGTCATACTTCATACAGGAAGATTACTAGATCTACAGATTGATATGCTTGGTCAGGGGGACAATATAGTTGTCCTTGTTCATTGAAAATTTTATCAATTAGACACAAAAGAATTATTAAGATATAGATTTTTAGATGCCTTAGAGCAAGATTTTTCAGCATTAGGACTAACAATGAAAAAAGAGGAGACATGGATATCCTCTAGATTATTTGAATATGGAAAAAGTAGATGGTTAAACGGAGAACAAATTTCTCAAGGTACAAAGAGAGCATCAAGGGTTATTTCAGATGAAAATGATAGATTATCTACTTTTGAATCAGGATTATCTTCCATTGCTACAGCATGTGAAATTATAGCAAAAACAGATTATATACCTGATAATGCATTTCTATGTTACTCTATAGAGCCAGCTTTTTACTTGTTTCGATATAAAATCTAATCTAAAGATGATTTAACAAGTCGTGTATTTCATTTTTGCCCTAGTATATTAGGAGGTTTACCATTATCTACTTTATTTGCACACACTATTCGAGGTCATGATGATTCATTAGTTATATGGATTAATATTCATAAACAAATTTTAATATATAATCCGGCATTATTAAAATAATACATATTAAAAAGAGATCATTTTGTAACTTAAATAATTTAATAATTGATATTTACTTCTTAAATATTGCATCTTTAAGAATCGCATCACTAGCTGCTAAACAACTTGTTGAGGAAACCCTATTCAAATATGCTACTAATCCGGAAGTTACAAATATCCACATGAACTCACAGATTCACTATAGTATTCTCATTTACTATAGTGAATTACTTAACACCGATAAGGTCGTTCTATGCATCCTTATTCAGCGAAATGATAAGAAATTCAAATTATGGTACGTATTTACAACTCAAAAATAAACTATTGAATGTGCAAACAATTACAAAATTAACAGAAACACTATATGAAGAAAATCCATATGTTAAAATTAAAAAAAGTAGATAGTGAAACCATCCAAACATTGGTATCATACAAAAATAAAAATCCTGGGAGGTGGTTTTTTTTAGTAAAATCCAACCAAATTCATGTAGTTATAAGTTAGCATGTGAGATTAGAGAGGAATCTTGGGGGATTGAGATTGAGGGTGTGAGTCAACCCCATCCAAGTGAGATGGGCCAGGTATATCCATACTCTTATATTCCCTCATCTAATAGAGACAAGGCAATTTTAATAAATGTATCAGAACAGTATCAAACTAGTCAAGCTAATGTTCAATTCAAGTTAGGACCAAAACCTCTTTACCATGGCTCTTTAACCAACATAAAATCTAAAGCCCCTTTGATTAAATTTGATAACCCTCACCCATTCTTACGTGCATTAAGAAACCTATTTGATCTACAACAATGGATAGAGCCTTTAGATCCTGATAGACATTTATCTCCAGTATTCAATATTCTTTTAATGAGAAGATGCCATTATTACCTAATAACTTTGACTTGGGTACACTCCAGTATATAAGTGGAGAGATTTATGGAGGTAGCATTCAAAATCGATTTCACTCAATTACAGAAAGTAGAGGTGCATTGATAAACTCTATTAATAATATAACTACACATTTATCCATAACAACCTCACGCTTACAATACTATATTTCTACTGGTAAAGATTACACGTTATTTTTCCAGGAGATATTTCTTTATATAATATCTTCATTAAACAGCGTTAGACGCTTTTACCCATTTGATGACTTGCCTAGTTTATATGGATGCATAATACATTGTAACCAGTGTGTACATGAACATCAAGTGATACAATTCAAAATAGTAACATCTCAAGTAAGCATTTTAAACCTTTCACTTAAACCCAATTTTGATTTAATAACATCACTTCGATTATGTTTACCAAGTAGGGAATATCAAGAATTTCAATATAAAAAAGTCTCCCCACATAGTTTAATCATAGTCATGTCAATGATTGTTGATATTGATATTGGAATATATACAGAGACCCATCTATTATCTGTGTCACCACTAAGTAAATATTTAGGAGAGACAACAGTAGAAAGCTCAAATCATGATATAAACTTAACTGAAGTTAAAGCTGCAGATATTATTGCCGTCATCTCAGGTTTATGTATTTCTAGTTATGAGATAAGACTTAAGTGATTGTCTATTAAATACTACAATAACAAAATTAAATAATGCATATGCCCCTCTAGCTAGCATATTAATAATGTTGGCTCTCATATACTCTATGTACATAGCTAGTTCTGAGCTCACCTTGTCACAACGTTTTCCTTTGCAATTCATTTTTAAACTTTAACTGAATTAAAATCCATTTCGTTTTCGGTATTCAAGAAGTAATTTTTTACTGCATTTACTATTTATTATGTTTGTATTCAGACCAGATGTATATTTGGCGCACAATGGCACAAGAGAAATTTAACAATTTCTTTTATGATTATTGTCTTAGGTAAATAGATTTATGCAGACATTCCAACATAACCAAAATATTTTACTCTCATTCGGCACCCGGTCAACATGTAATGCCGGTATGCATAGTCGAATCTTGAGGCAAAGTATTTTAATCAATGCAGGTAGGATTAATGAAGTAGCACAACTGGGCCAATTAGGTACTGCTAACTCTTTTAAAGATACTTTATGTGCGGGGAATTTTGGCATCTTTGTCTGAATGTGTTTAAGGAATAATTTTTACAACATATACTATAGAAATACTAGATCTATTATTTAAGATGCAATTTTATGAGCATGGACACATATTTATAACAGTTCTTCCTGTCCGGATACTTAAACAATGTCTTAATATTGAATAGTAAACAATCTGAAATTAACGAATTACAGGTATCAATCAAAGAGGCAAAATACAACATAAAGGAACTCTAAATAAAATTATCAAGGAGACAAATATTATTAGATAAAAAAGCCGCGTACCGTGAACAAAAAGCTTCCATTGATTCACTTCGTGAACCTTTCCATATCCTATATAAATCACCCATAACCTCAATTGAGGAAACTCAAAACTTTATAAATAAAAATTGTCCATTAATGACACTAAATTCAAAGATTCAAAAATGCTGGATACTTGATAAGTACCTGATTAAAAAGATTTGGAGAGATATGTTATCGAATGGAGAGGTTAAATTATACTCAAACTTTATTTTAGCTACCAATATCATTAGATCCTAATTACCGTGGTCTACCTTAATGTTCCCCAGCGACAGACCGCGCTTGCATTTAATATACCTTCACAAAAAATCATGTACAATTCCTTATTTACATTGGCACATACCCTCTACCCTGCATCGAAGAAGGACCACCACCTAACCAGGATGGATTGCGCCCAACCTCCAACAACAACCAACACATCGTAACTTGTGTTCAGTGTAGTGCAATGTGCCGCGAATATTTGGAGAGAGCATTTTGGAAAATAAATTAAGGGACCTTAAGTAAATATTCAAGAATATGTTAAATATTTTAATTAGTATGATTTAAATATTATTTTCCATTCCAGTATAAATTGCGTATGGCTATTAAATTAAATTCTTGCAGAGATGTAAGTAATTGTAGAATACAAGGTGATTACACAAGTTTTTAATTTCCCAAACATCTTGTTTTAATGCGACCGTAGAGGCAATCACTGATATACAAAAACGTTGTAAGTTTAAACACATTGTTAACTTAAGAACTGTCGCACACAGATAGATTTTAGAGCAGTGCATATCTGTCGCATTAATACACGCTTCTCGCGAAAAATTTCATTCATTTTTGCAAATGTAGGCATATAGCGTGGGATTTTCCATATGGTTTTAAAAAGGTGGTAACCTGTCAATTTATACAAGTAATCAAGTGTTGACGAATGCGGAAGAAGGCAGATCACAAATGCAATGCAAATTTACATTTCTTATTATTCTATTACAGAATGTTTTGCAAACTTGGTTTAGCACTTGTTATAAGAATTTCATTCATTTTTACAAATGCACACGGAAGTCATACCGTTTCACACATCTGCTTCGCGTTGGCATTTTTGTTCATTTTTACGAATGCATGTGAACACAGGTGTGGTTTACGTATAAATAAGCTCACAGTTAAACTAGGAGGAATAGTCGCATAGAAACAAATTGCAACACAACACGCTAGAAAAATGGAAGCATTAATCATTAATCATTTCAATTCTTATAATTTCCATATACATTTTTCCTTTTCATTTATAAATTAATATAATGTAAATATGTAATAATTACCAATAAACTTATTATTAAATTAAAAAATATTATTAATATTTCTACCAAATCGGTGGAAAAATTGTACAATTTGGAAGTTTGCAAAAAATTCCCCATTCTTGGTGCGAAGTTTGTGAATACGCGTTACGGGAAATCGGTGCTGTTGGATTTACAACAAACGGTGGTATTTCTGCCTAAACGATATGCTGATGCAACTACGAAAGATCATATTATAAAATTCAATACTGGGAACTAGTGTATAATAGTGACTAACATATTTCAAATAAATGGCCAGAAAGCAGTAAATTTAACGTTTGAAGAGGTAAATAATTTTATATTGGTTGTAATAGTCTAATGCACATGTGTTTTCTATTCCAGAAAATATAAATAAGTACACCATATACTTAGAAATAGAATTTCCAATGTGAAGATTGTCCATACAACGTAGAATGCGGTGTTCCTGCCCAGAAAGTACTCAGATGCAACAACATTATTATTATTATTATCATCTCTTAACTTGAGGAACTTGTGTTTGTGTGTGTGTGAATTTAAGATTTTCAAGCTTGTAAACGAATTTATATATTTTGTTTGTTTAGTGTTCACAAAAATATTGACATTTCACTGTTTTGTTTATATTAATAAAACTATATTTCGCTAAGTATTTTTTATTATTTAGCTACAAATATATGAAAATACATCATTTTTAAATTTTTCTAAGGAGAAGTTTAGTATTTCTAACATGCAATCTATATATTCCGTGATAGTAGCAGGTTCTCCACATAGCAAACCTTCAACATATTCAACAATTTTGTTCTGGTCAACACTATCTTTGTTTTGAGCTATTATATTTATGATGGAGTTATAGTAGAATATAAAGTTCAGTTGTTCTAGTCTCCGCAGCCTATTCGTTACAGCTGTTACGTGTTAAAAACACCTTTTCTTATTTAATCACTCTTTAAGGAATGTTGGAACTTATTTTACTGCTTATTTACCTATTCCGTCTTTAACCAATTTTATTGCCGCCTATTTTTGTTTTATTTTTAAATTTCAAAGCATTGCGCACCTTTTTTTATTTCCCTAACTGTACACTCTCTTATCTGAAACTATCTAAATTCATTTACATTTACTAGTTCCCGAGAATTTCGCTATTTACTTGTTTCGTATGACCTTGATCTACAATTATTGTTCTTGTTGCGGTATAGGCAAGTCATAATTTTTATATCGGTCAATATCAACCTAATCATTATAATTATTATATGTATATTATAATTAAGGACGCATGTTCTTTATTATTTCTATATTTTAGGAAAATATTATATTACAATATAAAGTGGATTTGCATCATAATTTTGCATGTTACACGTTTCTGTTGGCGGGAAACCAACAGAACTAGCCATTTTGATCACTTGGAGCAACTGTTTCGAATATTCAACTTAGGGATTCTGGAAATCTACATCTGGCAACGATTCACTAGGATGTTTTTCAGAAAATTTTGAATGCTATAATTTAAATGACGGCGACAAGTGTTAATTCAGGTTTATTTGACTCCGTTGTTACAAACTACATATTTTTTAATATTTATTTGTGAATTCTATATACAAAGTGCTGCCTTAAAGTAATTCGAAATATTTTTACTGCTGCTTCTTGGATTAGGTTACAAAAGTAAAGGAAAACAAGATGTTACTGCTTTTATGCAAAGTGGTTGAAAACTAGCAAATTACATAAATTTTAATGTTTACTTTTCCTTTAAAGGTATAATAATGAAAAAGTAGTCTTCCACTTTGTGTATTGATGCATTTTTAGTACATTTTCACAAAGGGAATGCCTGCAATGTGTTATATTTCTTCTTTTCAGGTTTAAACAAGCAAGAGTCTTTTGGCAGCAGTCCGTTTTACCCCTGAACATTTAAAATAATATACTGAATATCTACACTTAACCGCAAAATTAACGCACCACTCTAACTTTTGGTTTTATTTCAAGAAATATTATATATTTTCCGATTCATTAATATTAGTTATAATAATTTGTTCATTATTACGCCTTTTGTAGGTTTTTGTCTGTATTCTTTATTTAATTTTGAAATCATAGCAGCTTTTCATGAGGGGCTTGTTTTTCAAGTAAATAAGCCTCACTTCTAAAATAAAAGTACGCATTGTTTTTTAATTGTTTTACCAATTGATAAGATAACTGTCATTCGTGCAATACATATGTTTGCGATGGAACGTGCTAGACGAAATTTAAATCGTGATGAAATGTTCAAATTGTAACTTTGTCCAATGAAGGACTAACAAATCGCGAACTTGGTAGAAGATTTGGCGTGGCTCATACAACGGTCGGTAGGGTTCTGCACAGATTTGTAGAGACGCAACGATTACGCTAGACGACGTGCGCAAGGCAGGCCACGAGCTACAAATGCGGTGGAGGATCGATTTTTGATGCTTCGAGCACTTAGGGAACGGTTCACTACTGCACGAAGCCTCCAATACAACTAAGCGCGGTTCATGCCACTGCTGTTAGTCAAATACCATAAGAGAAGACTTCGTACTCCAAAATTTACGACCTCGGGCAGCAGCTACTGGTTCCAGATTATCTGCAAACCACCGAAGAAACGGATGGCTTTTGCAAGAAACATGTGGATTGGGAAATCCATCATTGGGAGCAGGTGTTATTTACGGATGAGTCACGGTTTGGCCTTGTAAGTTCTATCGTCGTCCAAGAGTGTACAGAAGGCCAAATGAAAGATATTCCGCATGTAACATTCGAGAAACCACATTATACGGAGGCGGTTCAGTAATGGTATGGGGTGGAATATCTTTAACAGCTCGCACGGAACTTTTTATCGTTGATGTGGACGTCTGAATTCTGAACGATACATAACAGACATTTTAGAACCTTTTGTGATACCTTTTGCAGCTTACATTGGCGATGGGTTCAATTCTTATGCAGGATAATGCGAGGCCACATGCGGCACATATTGTTACTGAATATTTAAATTACGTTATATTCAAATCCTCGAGTGCCAGCCTGTAGTCCAGACCTGAACCCAATCGAGCATCTTTGGGACATAATGGGACGGAGGATTAGAGTCAGCATCCACAACCTAACAGCTTAGACGAGCTGCGACAAAGTCTTATTCGCGTATGGACGATATCCCTCAAGAAACCATCAAGATCTCTAATTGAAAGTTATGCCACGACGATGTCAGGCTACAATAACAGCCAGAGGTGGTAACACTAGTTACTGATAACCTAAATACGGTTCAAAAGAAGTTATCTTTGTGTTCGTGATAATAATGATCATTTTACATGTTGGAAAACGATCTTCAGTTCATATCTCCACTTTCAAACCCCAAGAAATTCAGACAAAATTCGAAAAAGCAAGAACCAAAATAGAAGCTTATTATTTGGAAGCCATGAACGATAATGAGGTAAGAATTCCAAGAAATTAATGATGTCGTTAATATGAATGTCTTCGTTTTTTTTTACTTTTTCTCTAATCCAATAAGCCGCCCCAGCATCACCATGTTATTAGAATTCTTATTATTTTTAAGAATCATCTTTTGTTGCACTTTGTTTATAGAATTTGAATTTCTGTTTTAACTGAATTTATTATTTTATTATATTATATATACGGTATTACACTTGTCTACACAATATTTACTAACACCGAAGGCTAAAGGACTATATAATGTGGCAAAAAGAATGGGCAGAATTGTGCGGGACGTCGATAAAAAATATTATTTCTATATTCGATAAAAAGCGAAAGGTTACTGGCACTTTAACAAATGAAAAATAGTCTTCATTAGCAGAGGACAAAGCTAATTATGTTGCTCTGCAAATACAATGCTTAAATGAAGAGCATAAATTGAAAATGGGGCAGCTTGAAAAAGAGAACTATTTGAAAACCTTACAAATAAAAGAGCAAGAGCCCAAAAATGAATATCTAAAATTAGAAATTAAAACAAAAGAAAGAAATTTGGCAAAAATATAATAAAACACTTGTTTCTAGTTTATTTGTCTATTTATTACTGTATATTATAAGGTAAAATTGAATAGTAACGCGGGAATTACTCAAATTAATTACCCAAATTATTATTAAGTAATTATTAAGTAATTTATTATTACTATTAAATTATGTCTAGTTCGATATATATAAAACGAAACGAGAAACATTTTTCCTTTAATATTAATTTGTTATAATATTTCATTTAAAATTGCCCCTTAAATTAGTTTTCGATTTATAAAAGTATTCCAGACAAATTATATTGTAGGATTCGTGAGAACGTAGCGCGTATCTGTTTTGCAAGGTATGCATTTCTTTATAAAATATAAACATTGCCAGATAAGAGTGGCCCTTTTGTTTGATTGCATTTATAAGCCAACGTGAATACGCTACCAATACCATTTGTGTTTTGCAATGCCTAGAGGTAACCAAACGTAAGCACATAAATTTATGTTGCATCTTTTTTTTTTATTCACTGCGAAATTAGATCATAAATTTATTCTTAAAGGTAATTGTGTGCACCTCAATGTATCCCAAAATCGGTTTTTACCGTATTAAAGTTTTATGATTACGGCAATACCGGTATTTTCTGTATTTTCGATACATTTAAATCCAAAAATTTTCGAAATGATTGTTGCTCCATCGCTTTTCGCGCTAAAAATTTTCATTTTTATATCTGTATTTGCGATACCGATATTTTTTACTGTAATATACGTATATATTTATCTTCATACTTTAATTAAATTTGAACAAAAATAACACTGGTCAACAGTGAAATTGCTTCTTAGGTGAAAGTACCCAATCCCGAATGAATTCAACGTGCTGAACACGAATATCACATTGAAAAAAGTTGATTGGCTCACGTTCCAGAGATATTGACGTTTTGTCCATTGTATAGATGCTATTGCATAATGTAATGCAATTTAGTGAGAAATTACGAAATTTTGCGTCATATTGCATCACCCCTTCATGCAAAGAAGTTAATGCAGCATTTGCTGTAAGTTTCCATTGAGAGTGTTGCGAAATTGATTGCGCAATATCAAGCAATAGCTAATTATAGTTTATTTATAAATGGCCGACGTGACAATTAACTCGTGCAATGTCCGTTCATTCGCGCATATTTTTCGAAGCTCTAGCATACACAAGTGATTGCTATAGTGTAAAGTAACTAAACAGTAGCAATCCCTCGTAACTGTGTTAATAGTGCAAATAACTTCTGTTATATTTGCGGAGAAGTGACATTTGCTGCACAGAAAAAGAACATCAGTGCAACAGTTAAGAAAGCGTATCATTTGTATTTTGGTTGCAAGATAGGCGACCAGGACAAAGACTGGGCCCCACACGTATGCTGCCGCACTTGTGCCGTAAATCTTTCACAGTGGCTTAATGGCAAAAGAAAGGCAATGCCATTTGCTGTGCCCATGATTTGGAGGGAGCCCACCAATCACGTTGACGACTGTTATTTCTGTATGGTACCACCAGCTCCTGGAGGCATCACCAAGAAGAAGAAATGGACAGTTGAATACCCTAACATACCATCTGCTCTGCGATCTGTCTCTCATGGCGAAGGACTCCCAATTCCAGAACCTCCTACAGATTTTTCTATCAGTTCAGACGATGAGGATGGCCATGCGTCGGCGAGTTCTCCTCAACGTGGCAGTAAGGATGATAACTTTTCGTGCTTTGACGAAAACATCTGCACCACATAAAATTACCCAGGATGAAATGAACGATCTTGTTCGCGATTTGGATCTGTCGAAAAGCAAAGCGGAGATACTGGCCTCAAGACTGCGACAGTGGAATCTTCTGGAACAGAATGTCCGAGTGACTTCATTTCGCACTCGCCATCAGCTCTTCGAATCTTTCTTTAAGAAAGAAGAAAGCCTTGTGTTCTGCTGCGATATTGATGGTCTATTACAAACTCTCGGTATTGCACATGATCCCCACGAATGGCGGCTGTTTATAGACGCTTCAAAACTGAGCCTAAAGGCGTTTTGTTGAATAATGGAACCAGCTTCCATCCATACCTATTGCACATGCGGTCTACATTCAAGGAGACTTACGGCAATCTAAAGCAGCTACTGGAGACGATTAACTACAGCAAGTATGGCTGGCAGATATGTTCAGACCTGAAGGTAGTATCTCTGTTGATGGGTTTGCAGCAGGGATATACAAAGTACTGCTGTTTTCTTTGTCTGTGGGCAGCAGAGCAATCGATTTGCACTACATCAAGAAAGACTGGCCTCCGAGAGCATTTTTAAGCCTGCAGAAAACGAATGTACAGCACCCACCATTGGCACCAGCACACAAAATCATCATTCCTCCTTTACACATCAAGCTCGGTCTTGTCAAAAACTTGGTAAAAGCCATGGATAAGAATGGACCAGCATTCAAGTACCTGCATGAAAAATTCCCTCGACTCAGTGAAGCCAAATTAAAGAGGGCATCTTTTGTGGGCCTCAAATTAGACAGCTCTTCCGACCCCAAGTTTGAGGAACTTCTTCAAGGTAAAGAAAAACAGGTTTGGGATGCATTCTATCAAGTGGCAGCAAACTTCTGGGAATGACAAGGCAGAAAATTACAAGTGTCTGGTTAGGATTGTTGGCTTTGTTTCATGAATTCGGCTGCAATATGTTCTTAAAGATCCACTTTCTTGATTCCCACTTAGATTTCTTTCCTGATAACTGCGGCCAGGTCAGCGATGAGCACGGCGAACGCTTTCATCAGGACATTGCCACCATGGAGCAACGGTACCAAGGCAAATGGTCTACGTCAATGCTAGCTGACTATTGTTGGACAATCAGTAGAGATGCTCCACAAGTCCACTACAAACGGCAGGCCAAAAGAAGTCGAAAGCCAGAAGCAGACTAATGTTTTCTTACCATGTATTATAATATTGACATAAGTACACTTTTTCTGAAATATGCGTACATTTTACAGAAAACCCGTAGCCAATTCAGCTTTTTCTTAGTCATTTTCGTGTTCAGCACATTGAATTCATTAAGAAATGACTATTTTCAGCTTGGAAGCATGAACTTTTCGAAAATTTGTTGCCCAGTGTAATTCTTCTAAACATTCTTTTATTTAAATCAACTAAACAGAAAAACACAACAAAATAATTTATATATTACTTCATGTTTGAATGAAAGAAATATGTATGACTCTAACAAACGGTTCTTTTAATAAATAGCCGCAAAGAAATATCTTTTTGATTTAAATAATCTTTTTTTAACGGTGCAGAAACTACCTAAAACAGTTTGTATATATTTTTTACCGAACATCCCGGTTTTGGCCAATCCAACCCCGGTAAAGTAATTAGTCTACATTTGCATCTATTTCTTCTAGACACTCGAGGGACTCCACCCTGGAGCAGCCGGGGCGGAGAGAGGCGGCGGCGGCGTTCAATGCGTAATGTTTGCATATATATTTTTATATATTTGTTAAGAAAAAATATTTTTTTTTTATTAAAGCTCATTGCGCCGCGCGGAGGAGAGACGGCAGGAAGAGAGGCGGAGGGAAGAGGAGAGGAGGCAGTAAAAACAAACGGTTCTTTTAATAAATAGCCGCAAAGAAATATCTTTTTGATTTAAATAATCTCTTTTTAACGGTGCAGAAACTACCTAAACAGTTTTTATATATTTTTTACCGAACATCCCGGTTTTGGCCGATCCAACCCCGCGCTCGTAAAGTATTAGTCTACATTGCATCTATTTCTTCTAGACACTCGAGGGACTCCACCCCGGAGCAGCCGGGGAGGAGAGAAGCGGCGGCGGCGTTCAATGCCTCATGTTTGCTATATATTTGTTAAGGAAAATAGTTTTTTTTTTTTTATTATAGGTCATTACGCAGGGAAGAGGAGAGAAGGCGGGAAGAGCGGAGGCGGGAGGAAGAGTCAGCCTTCAAACGTCGCAGAAAGATTTGATACCTGCGTTAAAGACAAAGGAAAATAAAAATGGTTATTAATTATAATTTAATGATCAGCTTGTATTTTTGAAACGTCATCATTTAGTTATAATAATCGTAAGAATACGATTAAGAGAGGCGGCGGTCGCCTCTAAATTTGAATTTTTTCAAATCTTCAAACCAGAGGGTAGAGACTCTCCGTTTCCCGCCTAGAATAAGTTTCAGCAGCCCTCTTTCCGAATGCGCCATAACTAAGTGAATCGCGATTGATAATTTCGACCATGATATTATCGACATTACAGAAGAACAGAAGAACGTCGGATATGTCATCGTACGCCATTGTTGTTTACGGCGTCGTGTTTGTAATACCGTTGTTTTACGGCTTTCCTTGCCATTAAATTATATAATAATACGAGAAATATTTTTGGTGCAATATTTGCTGGCTTCTTAATTCGTTTCATTTTGTATTGTTTTTTTTTTAAGAGGGATGGAAATTCATTTGTTATGGAGTTGAAGGTGGCGGTATTTTTGCTGGTTAGTTTATCTATTTAGTTGTCTCGTCCTCTAAATGTGTTTATTGTACTTTTTTCTAAGAAATGTAAACATTTAATATGACCTGCTGTAGTCAAGAACACCCATTCCCACAGTAAGTTTATATGTTAATCATAAACTAGCTGCGCTGCACATAATACCATGGTGATGCAAAATATGGTAAGTTATTATAATCAGCGAGAAACAGTAGTTCAATTTAAGTAAATTGCAGTTTTTTTTTTCTCAAAATTACAATTGTGCCAATATCTCTCGATGCAAATCAATTTATGCTTTCAAGCCTTGGTTTTATGTTGCGTTGTAATTTGTACAAAGGTTTAATGATTAAAATAAATGCTGTTCTTTAACACATTAAATATTCTACAATTTCACTTTTTTATGAGTGTGTAGTATATTAATACGTATTATATTCATTGTACATTTGTCAATATACATGTTTTTTCCAATAAAGAATGAGCTCTTATATTTTTGTGTTTTTATAAGACAAAACGAGACCTTGTTCACTAAAGCAGTACACCATTATGGAATATATATCATATATTCCATAAAATCATATATAATGGTAATCAGTGTCAATTAGCCATCTGTGCATTTCCAGCACACATTTTTCTTACTGAAAGACTCTACTAACTCATACTTTGTAAGACAACATGTTTCAGAAAAAAAATTACCTCAATTATATAGCATAGGAGACATTCAGTATGATAAATCTTATAGGTATACATTTAATCCTCAAATAATACAAATGAGACATGAATCAAGTACAGGTTGGTCTGTGGAATATGCAAGAGGTTTTGAAAAGAAATGGATGGAAAAATTTACTCAATTACCAGGACTCTATTTAGGAAATTATTTAGAAGTTAAGAATTCAATCTTGATTGAGGAGTCTCATCATCCACTAACTTTACAATGCAAGAAAGATTTATTTAATGATTTAACTACTGCATCCTGTGGAGGTTTGGTTTATTCAGTAAATGGAGTGATTAGTGAAAGCACTTTAGTATTCTTACAAATAACTGCAAAAATACCACTGGATAAAAAGAGATAGTTTGGCACTTTACCATGTGGAATTGGAGATGTCCAAATACCTTGTAGTACAAAGGGAATTATAATTCCTATTGCATGGCCTAATGAATGTATTTCCAAGCTTAATTTGACTAACATAAATGTTATTGATAATAATGATTTCATAAACCATGATTTAGAATATTCTGCTTACACTGAGCCTATAACTCAGTTTCAAGGTTTCTTTGATAATATTTCCAATCTTTTTAAAGATTGGATATTTGCTGGGTTTTTCTCTTCCCCTATAATACTTCTTTTAGGCTTAATAATTATTGTTAGAAGATAATGTTTTCCTATTTTCATGGTGAATTTTATAACCCCTATGTTTTAGTGGCTCACGTACTTAATGTTGAAGCAGATTTCCCACCAATAAACGCACTTCGTCCAAGAAGAAAGCCGAAACAATTTCAATATGAACAGCGCGATGAAGTTTTATTAGATCCTAAAATTAATTTCAAAGTAGAGTTTTTTTTTAGAATCCTACATCAAACATTATCCTCTTTAAGAAATAGATTTGAAGAATTAAAAACATTTGACCGTGTATTTGGTTTTTTCAGTAATAAATTATTTAGTTACCCCAAAGAAGAATTGATGAAATATTGCACAGATTTACATCTGAAACTTAAAGATGATTCAAGAAATGAAGCAGATATTGACGGTATTGATTTGTATGATGAAATCAATGCTTTAAGGCTACATTTTTCAGAAACTCAATCCACTGAACCATACACTCTGTTACAGTACCTTTTCAAAAATGGTTTAATTTCAACTTTTCCCAATACAGCAATAGCGTTAAGAATACTACTTACTCTGCCGGTTTCAGTTGCATCTGGTGAAAGATCCTTTTCAAAATTAAAAATTATTAAGAATTATTTAAGATCAATCATGCATCAACAAAGATTAAGTAATTTATCCATCGTTTCAATAGAACATGAAATTTTAGACAGCTTGGGCGTAAAGCAATTCATAGCAGATTTCGCAAATATAAAAGCAAGAAAAATTCGGTTTATGTAGGTAGTTCTACTAACATATAACACACAATCGACGAATTTATGAATTAACAATTAATGTGGTTGATAACACCCTTATGAATTTTTTTATTTATATACGTGCCCATGCCTTCTTATGCTGATCTCGATTTTATTTATATATTACATTTATATTTATTTCTTTATTTATTATTTTTTTTTTGACAATATTATGTTATATATATTTCTGTTTGTATGTTTATGAGAGTGTCTATGCTCTCGAGGAATTCACGACAATAAACCATTATTATTATTTAACATATATGTAATTATAGTTTAAGTCTTATACCTATTTTTTTACAATAATTTGTTTGATCCTTGAAAAGTATTTCTTTGCTTTTTTATATGCGCATACGCAATAAATTTGTAAATCCTTATCTGCAACCTCACTTAGGGAAAATGGTGGAGGGAGTAGGGGCGGCATGGTGGGCTATGCACACGGGCGCTGAAACAGCTGGCGGCGGGCCTGCAAGTAAGATGGAAACTTTAAACGCAGTATCCGCCTATGCACAAAACCTATTATCAAGGTAGAGGCTAAGTATTGTATGTATCATAACAATTACCTTAAAGTTTGTGCGATATCAAATTTTAACTCGTTATGTGAATTTGTTTTTTAATAAAGAGTAAAACTTGTACCTACGACTTTTCTTAATATCTTTCAAGTAGGAAATACAAAAATAAACATAAATTTCAAAATTATTTTATTAATTGTAACAATTTAAAGGTATTTATACGCGGAAATATCACTTTTAAATCTACTCAGGTGAAAATTTAAAATTTCCAGTATGCAATCCACATGTTCCGAAGCTTCAGATTTTGCACACAACAGGTTATTAACATCTTGGTAAATTTTGTCCACATCGTCTGTCTTAATGGTATTTATTAATGAGTTGTAATATTCGGGCAAATTCAATTCTTCCAGCCTCTGAAGTCTGTAAAAAATAAGTGAAGGTCACTTACAAGGTCAAGGCCGGTGATGGGCAAGGTCGAAACCTAGATCAAGGTGCAAGCCAGACCTTGAATAGGAGCGTGATATATAGTTTAATATGTGCATGCACAAAGTCAATTACGAGATGTCGCCTCTTGATAGAAAATACACTATTGTAGTTGTCCCGGATGTTCTGGTGACAATATTTTTCGGCTAGGTGGTCGACTTGTTCAATGCCGAAACAGTAATAATGTCGAGTGATAGTGAGGATGAGTCGGACTTGGTTGAATTAGAATAAATAACTAATTAAAGCCACATGCATGTATAGAAATATTGAGTAGTGAATAATCATTAGTGTTATATGTGCATACACAAATTTAGGTACAAAATATCGCCGCTCGATAGAAAATGAGCATATAGTGATCCCGGTTTTGGTCATAACATATTTCAGTGAGGTGGCCGACTTATTCGACGCTGAAGCGGTGATAATGGGTAGTGATAGTGAGACCGTTTTTGATTTCGATGAATTAGAATAAAGCAGTATGCCTTAGTACTACATGTCTTAGATGTGCAACAGATAGCGAAAAATATGGAGGAGTGTAGGTCATTACAAAGTCAAGGCTAGATGAGTGCTTAGGGTGGAAGGTGGGTCCCCCACTATATCTGAAGTGGTATATATAGGGCAATAGAATTCACACAACATAAAACGTAAACTGAAGCTGAAGAGGTACGCAGTGCAATAATGTTTAAAAAAAGGTTAATGAACGATATACCCGTAAGTAGGAGCAATATGGCACACAGTAGGAACAATATGACACAAAGGCGGAATAATAAAAGGCGAAATGATACTGATTTTATTGGAATAATTAATGTTTGCGAAGATGTTAGTACCCCCAAGAGAACCTGTAGTGTGGAAACCGAGTCACCAAAGAGTGTAGTAACACAATTTTCGTCAACTATATCAGAAGAGAACAATGGAGTGCAAGGTGATAGTGAACAATTTACACAAGCATCCTTCGATGATGCTACGCTAATGGAAATGGACCAAGCTACAGACTTATTGTTGGCCTCTATTCCAATAGACACCGTTTGTGAATTTCACAAGAATAATGAAAAAGGAAATAATAATGGGGAGGTAGCAAAGGACGGTGAATGTCAACTTTAATGGAATTGCCTTTGTTGTCACAGACAACCTATTTCTTAAATAACAGCCATTCTAAATGGGTATCAGTGGGGTTGGATGTCGATTTATTTGTTCAACCGGTAATTCATATTGCTGGAGTAAAGAAGCAGAGTGTGAAGTTGAGTGTCGAAAACTGGAGAGAGTTTCTATCGAAAAAAAAGTACAGTAATGAAAATATTAAAGAATAATATATCAACACCACCCATGTCGTTTGAAGATATAACTCTATCGTTTGACTGTTTTGATGGTGTGCACAAAATCTTAAAAATCAAGAATGGTGTTGACAATGTGTAATTGTCGGAGGAAGCTTAGCGCAGTTGTTGTTTTTGGAAGAGTTAATAGAATATCGTGTTTCAACATTGGTAATGTTCAATTACGGGGCCGATTATTATAGGCAATTAATCGACGTCTGGGCACGTTTGGAAGGTGATGTTTTAACAAATGTACAAAATCAACTAACTGGTAATGTCGGAGGAGGTGTGCATAACGAAGGAGTTGTTACTGTTCGAGAAGAAGAACATAGTATCCAATGTTCAATTTTATAAGATAATGTCTAAAATAAATGTTTAATTTTGGTAACTGTAAATGTTGAGTGTACATTGATTTACGTGTATGTGTATGGATAATGTAATGTTGTAGAATAAATACATACATTAATTGTACAACTTATAAATATGTATCATATAAAGTTGTATAATAACTACGCTATTGTAATCTTCTATATATGCATATGAAATAAATCGAAATATTATACAGTAAGTGTTGTTTTATTGAAACATGAAACCTGTTTGGAGCAGTTGTAGTAGAGATGTACAGTAGTTGTGACTGGAAACATTATATAGTGAAATGAAACTATATAGTTGTAATAAAGTCTCATTTATTGTAATAGTAGAGGGTATGATACAAAACAGATGTATGTTGTATGACGTATATTACAGTACATTTTTTTTATCTATCCAACTGTTTTCTTCTAGTGGTAGGCCAAGTCATTTTACGAAGACTTTGTTTCCTTTCCTTCGTAATACTTATTCCACAATCTACAATATAAAACATCTTTATCTACACCAACTTTTGGCAGTCCAATCGAAGCAGTGAATCAGTTAACACGCGCAAATATATCATTTTTTACAATCTTTGGGATTTCGTGTGATCAACAATGGAAAAGTTAAACATAAGTAGGTATGCTAGGACAG
Source organism: Protaetia brevitarsis (assembly GCA_004143645.1). Lineage (NCBI taxonomy): Eukaryota > Metazoa > Arthropoda > Insecta > Coleoptera > Scarabaeidae > Protaetia > Protaetia brevitarsis. Next base: position 22,423 of record RXPK01001486.1, read on the forward strand.
TTCTGGGCCAAAATCCCATGTATTTTCCTATGGAGGTCCCAATTCACTTTTCCGCCGTCTTGGATTTCTCACCGTGGCCACGTGACCTCGTGTTACCATCCTTAAAGCCCTGAGGACGCTGCGAAATTTAAATATGAGGGGCCAGCGGAGGCCGAAATTAACGCCAAAATGGCCGTAGCTCTCACAGGGACCGAAGTACCGCTCGGACTAGGGGATGACTCAGCGCCCCGCGGCGGGGACGCGATATCGGAGCAAGGTAATATCGTCGATTACGTCATCACGCCTGTATATGGCTGACATTGTAATCTTCAGTAATGTGTGTTGCAATAATAGTTTTTTTTTATATAAGAACAACAAGATTTAAATGCAGTTTCTGTGAATGGGCTAAACCAGTAATCAAGCTCTCTGAAAATGCCTAGCAACACAACACATCGAATTAAGAAAGCGAAATTTGTAACTACTAAATATGGGAGATCGGTCCTAGTGGATTTAGGAGACAACGTGGTGTTTTTACCAAAACGATACGTACAAGTAATAGAAGATCACCATATTAGACAATTCAACACAGAAGAATATTGTATATTGATTAGAGAAATACGAACAGTAAATAACAAGAAGACACCTATCTTAGAATTTAAACGTTTGGAAACAAGTGGTTAAGACTTTTGTAATATGTTCATAAAATATATCTAAATACTTATTTGTTATAAGGAATCTTTGGGCAACTTTAAGGAAAATACCATAGCTTATTGTCTCATTCTTCACGATAACATTATCGAATACACGCCATTGTCGGGAACTGTCAGAAAGATTATATAAAACGGTGTTAGTGATGGACGTGCAGGGCTTTCTGGTAAATAAAGAATTTGTAGTAAAAGAACTCGTAATAAGTGATGGAAATGCGATAAACCATTATGTGTTTAAGCCGAATCTTCCATATCATAAATTAAATTGGAAAGACAGACGTCAGGTGATTTGGTTAGAAAATAATCATCAATGCTTGCGTTACAGTGATGGGCATACTCGCCTACGTGTGCTGCCAAAAATTTTGCGACGTTTTACAACAGATACGAAGACAATCTATGTGAAAGGTCATCAAAAAGTAAATGCATTACAAAATATTGTTAATATTCCTGTAATTAATTTAGAATACATGGAAAATGTGCCCAAACTTACAAGAAGTTATACTAATTGCTGTATGTATCATCAAAGCAAATTAAAAATCTGTAGCATATCAAATGTTGAAGTTTTATGTGAATATTTGTTATAATAAATGACATGTATAGCAAAATTAGTGTATTATTACTATTCCATCAGCTAAATATATTGTAACCGGTTGATATCGATGTACATACAAATCTAATTAAAACTGCCAAAAATATTCCGGTGTTTTTACAAGAGACAATTTATAATACATGCAGATGGTCGCAAAAATACAAACAGTTTCGCTAATTATTGCAAATGTCATCATAATAAATGACCCACTTTCATTGCTCGGACATTGGCACCGATGTGTAAGGTGCGTTCTGTAAATAACAGATGCGAGATGCATCTTTCGTAACCGGTTTCGCATGTGGCAATTCGCACCAGTTACGTCAATAACCTTTATCGACAACAAGATCCAGGTCTAGGGCGAGAATTTAATGCTAATTACTGGAAAGGTACCAAAATTAAAACGATTATGCGATTGCGACAGTCTTTAATGTAAACATACGGTTGTTGGGATATATATCTGCTGGGATTCAATAAATGTACAGTTCTTCAATACAACAATCAAGAATGGTAAGTACATGCACATTTATCTATATTTTGTAAAAACTCCAACAGATCCGCCCGGTCCGGCACGGTAACCTTATTCTAGCATGACAATATTAGATTTACATACCATGTATGTACGAATACGGTATGAGCAACAGATTTTTATTGATTTAGAATAACGAAAATAAAGATGTTGTGGCTCCAACCACCGCTGGCGAAGCAGTACCTGTACCAGATTCTACTTCCAAAGAGTATCGGTCGACTATGGACAATACTTTGCCTTCGCGTATAGGCAAGGAACGGTTATGTAAGGACGCATACTACCGGCGAAGTAAAGAACAGAAAATATTTCATCGCCGAGAGCTTCGTAAGCTACGATCTCAAGAAGAAACGGTGATGAGGTCTTCAACGTTACAACGCCAATTCCTCTGTCGGACATAAGAATTACGTCTCGAGGGGGGCCTCCTTCTCATCTTCTACCGTGACTGAAAGGAGAATTGTAAGTATTTCTGATACTTCGATTTCCACTTCACGTGGAGGTCTTTCTAAAATGCTTGTTTCATCGCCGCGTGACATTCGGGAAGTGGAAGAAAGTGCTTCTATTGGTCAAGATAAACGACCTGCACCGAACGTTATCATTCTAGACGATAAACTTATCCGTAAACCTTTGGGAACCCCTTTGCTACAAAATCTTCTCCTTCAACCGATGCAAAAAAAATTACACGATCCGCTCTGCCTCCGCCTTCTGCAATTACTTCCGCACATACTTCGCTCCAGCCCATTACTCAACAACTTTCATCGTATGTCCGCTTCCCTTTACTATCACCGCTTGCCAAAAATCCACCTTCTCCGCCCATAGACATTCCCAACACGCAAACTTTTCGACCAAAATTTACTTCCACACAGCATACACCATCTGCAACTTCCACCGAAGTTGCTACATCTACCGTTCTTATTTCACCTGCAAAGCAAAATGTTCCTACACCGACTTTGCAGAACCAAATACCAAGTATTTGGCAACTGCCTATAAGGGAAACGGAAAGAATTATCAAAGACTTACGGGACCGTCAGCGACAATTAGACAGCGCGAAGGCGAGCCTCCAAAATTTGACTGACTATTTAAATTCTCTTGGATCATAACCAAAAATTATGTTAAGTTGTACTTGATATACCCACTTGACAGAGGAACGGAACGAGTCAGGTGCAAGTTATATAGAATATTCTTGACTAGTATATACTGATAATAATAATCTGTTTATTTATATTAGTTTATAAGTATTTCATTGTCGTCAAAAGTTGTGATGATTGTCAACGTCATAAACATTTAAGCGTAAACAAAGAACCAATGGCAATCACAACAACAGCATCGACAGCTTTCGAAAGAATAATTTTGGATTTAGTTGGTCCATTAAACACAGATACAGACCACAATCGTTACATCTTAACGATACAATGCGATTTAACAAAATATTTAGAAGGTTACGCACTCATGAATAAAGATGCAGAAAGTGTAGCGAAATCATTTGTAAATAATTTTATTTTAAGATATGGAATACCAAAAATTATTGTAACAGATCAAGGTACAGAATTCATGTCATCGATTTTTAAAGAAACTTGTAAATTGTTGGGTATAAACCACTTAAATTCGACCGCATATCACCATGAAACGTTAGGAGCTCTTGAAAACACACACAAACATTTAGGTTCGTATTTGAGAATACAGTTAGCCAAGTATTCCGATACGTGGAGCTTATGGCTACCGTTTTGGTGTTTTTCATATAATACGGCAGTACATACTGAAACCAAATATACTCCGTATGAGTTAGTATTCGGAAAAATAGTAAATTTACCTTCAAATTTGGCGAGAGAAGTCGAGCCAATTTACAATTTTGATGATTACGCCTATGAATTAAAGTACAGACTTCAAGCAGCATGTTCCGATGCTAGAAATAACTTAGTAAGTGCAAAAGTTAAAAGTAAAGAACTTTACGATAAAAAGTGTAAAAGTGTTAGTTATAAGATATGAGATAAGATTTTACTTAAGAACGAAACCGGTATAAAATTAGAGGCATTGTATTCAGGCCCGTATAAAATAGAAAAAATTAAAGGACAAAATGTTATAGTTAAGTTAGGCAATAAGTAGTAGTAGTAGCGCAGCCAGAATAGATAGGATCAGGGCAGCGGCCCTTGCTGCACCACACGTTTATCAGTAACAGTTGCATATTTGTATACATTAACAGGTGTATCTATTAAGATGCCTCATGATATAAACTCGAATAATTTGGAGGGTGTTGGGTTTGAATAAGAGTGATAGAGTTCCTCCTATTGTTCCTGGTCCAGCACGGTGGCATCCTAATATTAGACCGGCTTATGATCGATGTAGGAAGTTTAATCATCAACGGAATTATCCAGTATCTAACGACCCAAGTAATTGAAGATGTGGCATATGATCATGATTATGATGAATATTATTTTTGGTTGGTTTACCAGATTTGCCGATCTAGATGACTTAGCTGTCCGTAACGACCAATTGCGTTGTGAAGAGATATTCACCTCACCGATTGCGCCGACAACGATAACGTGGAATACGACTCTGGACGCTATTCTGTTCCGTTAGACGATTGTGATAAGGAGTGTCGTTGTGATAGCGGCGTTTTTACCGCGTAGTTTTATGTGTCCGGTTTTGATTTGTACGACGATTGGTGTTGTGTGAAGGTTAGAAAACAAGGTCGTTTTTGTGATTGTGTTGAAGCGGATGTCCGGTGCGGTCACCAAGCGAGCCAACCGCGGGAAGCTTGTCCTTTTAACCGCCGCACATGAGGAGTGGGGTGATTCTGCACGTCAAGACTTGTTCTAGACATTAAGTAGTTATAGTTCTGTTTTAGTAACGTACTGTATAGCATGTGAGCGTTCTTCTAAATCAGATTTAGTAGATTTTCATTATCATTGTTTTTTGGAGTACCAAGATAATATTTTGTTGTCAGATTTACGTGAATATATTTGTGCTTGTTTTGACGGTTGGTGTCATTTGGACATACAGTCTTGTCGGTCTAGGAGATCTGCTTTGAAGTATACTTCTAAGGAGGATAAGGATATAATTTTTAATTGCAAGTTATCTGAATTACATTTTAATTATCCTGCAATTGATTGGGCTCGTAATGTCTCTCAATTTAGATTCACTGATCCCTTTGTGCTTGAAAATAGATTTTGTCATAATTTTCTTATTAAATTGTTTGCTGATGTTAAGAGGGAACAGATACAGAAGCCTTGTGTCGTAGTATGTGCGTGAAAGTTCGTTGCGCTGCTGCAAAAAAAAGATGACCGAAAACGCCGCATCTCCGTCACCTTATCGTCGTCGCCGTCATTTCACCCTAACGACACGTTGGATAATTTGCTGCAAATGTATGAAGAAGGTATTAGAAAGGAGGTTAGGCTGGTAAACGAATTGCTGTATTCCTTAAGCCGTACTTTTCAATATCCACCGATTTAAGTGCGGCTAGAAGTTTCGTACCAGTAGTAATGTTGAAACAAAGAATATCAAGCGCTCATGTGATGACTGCGTGTCTTTCACGAGTAATGAATGGAAGGAATTCGTAAAATATCAACAGCTAATTGAAGAGCATATGAAAACGGATCCGCAAGTGTCCGAATATGTGGGTGCTGTCGAATGGAGAGCGGTAATAAATATGAGGTAGTTAGCGAGCAATTTGAGATGCTGGACAGGGTTTTTGAACTACATAGGCAAGCAATCTAATTTGAGGATAATAACGCCGCACATTCGAGTTTGCAGGTATTCTAGTGAAATTGCGCTTCCAAAAATCGCCGTTAGAAAGCATACTGAACTTTTTTGCGTTGTAACGGGACGATTAAACAGATTGGTAAATCTAGACTTTGCATCTTACTATCATTCATCATCATTCATTACTAAAAAGAATCGCCCGAAATCGAGAAAACTTCGATATGCAGAGTATAGAGACGCTTGTATCTAAGGATAAATTTTCTGACAACGACGGCTATGCAGAACGGATGGAAACGAGCCGAATACTTGGACTGTGTACGGGAAATACTACACTTCGCACATGAGAGATTCAATACTGACTTAACTTCGTATTGTACGGTGGATGTAAGAATTCCTTCACCTATGTTAGAAGATACGACGACGACCCGCTACTGGCAAAATACATAAAACTCTATTGTAAACAAAAAAAAAAAGTAATCTTTGTGTTTTTAAAGCATATATAAATTAAAACAAAAAGAAATATTTAAGTAAAACGTGATTACCGTGTTCAGCAATTTAGTTTAGACGACCGCAGTGATGAACATAAAGAAAAGAAAGAAGAAGCAGGTTGACTAGAAATGTTTTCAACTGTACATACATGCTTTTTATAGTTTATAAAATAAATATGCCATGCTGAAATTGACTACAGATACAAATTCTCTATGTGGTTTGAAACTGCATATAAACCACATATTCCGTTACTTGAGAATTTCCTCCAATTCACTCATACCAATTCTTATCACCTTAAGTAAAAGAAATCCTATTTTTTTTATCATGCGAAACTGCATATAAAGTCCACATTCGGTCTTAAATTTACTTGTTTAGCAATTCTCATTTTTTTTCATTTACCATTTTTTCCAAAATTAGGTACCCAACGTTCCATTTTTACATAAATTATATATCTAGCATCTAAATTTTTCAAAATCGGACTACGTTTTGGTACCTCTTAGAAATTTAAATTACGCCCGTATATTTCTTATTACTATTAACAAAATTATTGTCTTCTAACGTTTTGAGATATCTGGCAACTATTTCTGTTTGGGAAGTTTCAGTTTGTAAACTAATAAAAAGAAAACGGGGTGTTACGTTCGTCATTAATTTGTTCATTTGTCCCGTATAAAATAAACCTTTGTCAATAATTTTTAGTTTGATAGAACGAATTGACTTAGTCATAAGTATATAATAGATGTTATTTTTTTATTTATTTAAACATTTTGTGATATTGACAGTTGCATCCTGCCACAACTTGCACCTGAAGTAATAACAACTAAAGTATTGTAATTCTTGAATTCAGGTAGATACACGGAAGGTATTTCGCCATATATATTATTTGTTCATGTTTATATTTATTATTACATACACTTAGTCGCAAAACTCTACATACGATATCGAAGTTTCATTTAACCTGATCATTATTTCATATATTAAGTTAATATTTTTTAAATTTTTACTTGTAAGTATTAAACACGGCCTACTGTGTTCAACGATGCTAAAAAAAGTATAAAATACATGGCCACTTGTTTTGTTTTGTTAAATTTTTGCAATATGCAACTAAGAAAGCGTTGCAAAAGTGTACATACGAGCTTTAATTATATGGAATGTTGTTGTGATAAACCCGTTAGTTTTGTAATTTGAGGATAATTTACTTAATTTACTTTCATTGTAGTAGAGTGTGTGATATTTTGTTCAAATCGTGTGTTAAAAATAAAGTATTTGAAGAAAAAATGGCGAAAAGAAAAGAAATTTCTTCCGAAGTTAGAAAATTAGTGGTCAAGTTGTCAAATGAAGGAAAATCTATGGCGAAGGTGGGAGAAATTTTAAATTTGGCAAAATCTACAGTCCAAACTATCCTTAAAAACTATAAAAGATATAAAAAGCTTTAAAAGTTTGCGCGCACAGGTCGTCCATCAAAACTCGATGAAAGACTACGGCGCAAATTGTAAGACAAGTCACAGAAAATCCAAAGAAAAGTAGTGTGGACTTGAAAAATGATATCAAAAGAGATTATGGAGTTGATGTACATGCTGATACAGTTCGTCGATGCTTAAAGAAAACCGGACTTCAGTCGCATGTAGCCAGAAAAAAACCGTATATTAGTGCCATTAATAAGAAAAAACGTTTTGACTATGCTGTCAAGTATAAAGATGTACATTCAAATGATCCTACGTTTTGGGAAAGGGTTATTTTTACAGATGAATGTAAGTTTAACCTTTTTGGAAACGACGGACGAGCAAGAGTTTGGAGAAAGAGGGGAACTGCCTTAGAACAGAAAAATGTATGCAGCACCGTTAAACATGGTGGAGGTTCGGTGATGGTGTGGGGTTGCATGAGTGCTGATGGAGTTGGAAAATTGAGATTTATTGATGGTATTATGAATAGTCGTGGCTATATAGACATTTTAAAAACGATTTTTTACCGAGTGTCACAAAACTAAACCTTGGAAATAACTTTACCTTTATGCATGACAACGACCCGAAGCATAGCTCAAAAATTGTAAGAGAATGGTTGCTTTACAACGTAAAATCGAAGCTTCCTCGTCCCCCGCAATCCCCAGACCTTAACGTCATCGAGCATTTATGGGCCCATTTGAAGCAGAAACTTCGAAATAGAAAAAGTTCGTCCATTTCCCAGTTGAAGACGGTTTTAAAGGAAGAATGGGAAAATATTTCTACTGAAATAACAAAGAATCTTGTTGCTTCGATGCCAAAAAGGCTGAAAGAAGTTTTTGATGCAAAAGGAGGCCACACAAGTTATTAAATATTTTCTAAATTACCTGCAAAGTGTATAAAAATTTATCGTATGTAGACTTTTGCTTTTATATAAAAGACTGAATTTTGTTGTTTTATTAATTTAATGATATTAAACCAAATGAATTGTTATTATTTTATTTTTTCCTAAGATCGCAGATCGTGTTGAATAAAAGAAGTTTAAAATTTTTTACTGTATTTTCTTTAAAAATTAAAATTTATAGGAACAATTAAGTCGTATGTAGAGTTTTGCGACTAAGTGTACAAGGTCGAGGTAATGCTGAATAATCGATAAACGTACGAACGAGGCCTACTTACGACACCTGCTTAACCTGCTCATTTAACGTATATTGACTGCCCTAATTGTTGTGGTGAATCACGTACGGTAAGGTAAATAAACAAATCTTTTTGCTGGTCCAAAGTGCTGACGCTTCCCTTTAAGCATATTTGACATTGACATTTGGAGGTATTAGATAATCGTGTCCGTAAATAATTACATTATTGGAATCGGAGTAATAAGGAATACCCTTTATTTAGTAACTTTATAGAATCCCTTTTACTCCTTTTCTTCCCTCCCCCCCGTGTCGTTTTAGTTGCAATCTCAGTCACATTTTATGGGGACAACAAGTACTTTTACAACTAGCTATAAACCATCAACTAACGGGTTGACGGAACATTTAAATAAAACAGCCGATATGCTTAGTGAATATACAAGCACGTCTCAAAGAGACTGGGATTAATTTTTACCCCACGTCATTTTTGCATACAATACAGGGATTCAGAAGAGTACAAAGTTTTCTCCGTTTGAATTAGTTTACGGGAGACCACCAACTCCACCAACGGAGGCGGAGCTATCTTTATTACCTGCTTCAGAGTACGTAAGTGATTTCAAGGAGCGTATTTTGAGGATTAGAGAAGTAGCCCGGAACAACATCCATAAACAACAACAAAAGGATAAAATAAGATACGATCAAAGACAGAGAAGTTTCTAAATTACGCACCCCATTACGTGAGTTGGGAAAAAGTGACAAACTTCAACCCAAGTATTTTGGTCCCTACAAAATATTGGAAAAACTAAATGATTTAAATTATGTTATTGAATCAGGTAAGGGAAGGACTAAGAGGGACATAGTACACGTTAGTCGTCTAGCTTCGTACTATGAGCCATGGTACGCCATGGTAGCCTAATTAAAACTTTATGTAACCTTTCTATTTTTACAGATGTCCGTCACGTTATTGTTACTATTGTTATGGTCAAAGTCATCATATCTCCAAGAAGTAAGCTTAAAGGAGCCCTTGGAAATAACCCCTCTCGATCGGTCAGCCGGATTACTGTACGAAAAAATGGGGAAGCTTTATTTATCCGAAAACATCTGGAATATGGTGTCGTACAGAGTTGTGGAAAATTATAACAAAAAAATTGATCAAATATTAAGCTGTACGGAGCAAACAAGGAAGCTCTGTAAAACAACAACTTTCGTTAACACTTGTTAGCAAAAATATAGATGTTATTGGGGAAATAGTAAACAAAATCCAGATCGAGAAAAATATTATATCAGATCTTCTGGGTCATGTCCGAGTTAGGAAGAGGCATTTAAATGTTATCGGCGATATTTCAAAAACTTTATTTGGGACCTTGTCCTATCAAGATGAGGAACACTTTGAAAATGCCATAAATTTCCTCAACAAAAAAAGGACCAATATTTCTAGCATTCTGTTAAAACAAGGTATCCTACATCCCCTTTTAGTGACATCTGCTAGTATCCTTAATGAGCTAGCAAGAGTAGCTCTGTATATCCCCGAGGGACAACAGTTATCCGGAAATTTACAATCTCAGTCCGTTAATATCTTGTTTAAGGTGATCAGCCCCACTTTTTACTATCGAAATCTAAAGTTAATTTGTGTTTTGGTAATTCCATTGATTCAAAATTCGCCGTTACAGCTCTATAAGATTACACCCTATCCCCTTCAAATTCATAACACCCATTTCCTTATATTAAAAACAAATAGTCCTTACACTGCAATCGATGATTTGAAGAAGGGCCATATTAATTTAAGCGATAAGGAAATAGCACAATTAAGACCTTAACCAAAATGAATGTATATACAAGAGTGAAAATTCGCTCATCTCTATCCCCTTCCCTGTAAACTGTGAGCGGGAAGTAGCGTACCCAACTTAGACGGGTATACGAACTCAACACTTGGCTATATGCATCGCCAACTCAAGAGAAGTTAACGGTCTCCTGCAGCATTTCTAGATTTATTAAAGAATATGTTATTGTGGGCACAGGTAAACTATATCTTGCTGAAAACTGCATCTGTTCTTCCAAATTATTTACTATGTATGCCAAAAACAGTTCAGTAACTCTATTACTCATAGTTTTATCCCCCATCGTTTATCTCTGCCTATAACTAACCCCCTAGCTACTGTAGATTATAAATCTTTGGAGTTAAATTTTACGATGATTAAGACAAAGCTTATTAAATACCCTACTAAATTAAATGAAAATAGTAAGAAGTTAGAAAGTATTATGCAAAATATAGAGGAAAAAGAAAAGTTATTCAAACAAACGACAAAAATAAATAGTTATGTGCTATACACACTTCTTGCTACCACGATATTAGTAGTTAGTGTAATAGGAGTTAAGAAGTTAATAGAGAAATTTAAACGTAGAGAAAATTCTGACATCGAGCTACAAAATTTGTTTTTGGAGTATTTGTTTTGCCCGATGGAAGAAAATGTAAAATAAACCTACGAAACGCTAGAACAGTTGTTAAAATGTTCTTTTTTTTTTTTCAAAATGTTTGCCAGCAACGCCTGTCATATTTTGCCCCAAATCGTTCCGTGTGATTCAATGACAGTTACGGCAATTGCCGATCAAGAAGGTCCGTTTTTCACGTAAAGTTTGATAAGCACGTAAGCGGTGAGCAATTGCTCGAAAATTCAATAAGAACTTATGAATCTACACGGTATCAAAAACAGATACAAAAATCACAAATTATGCGAAATACCACGATTTAGCACGACAGGAACGCCATATTCTAGCAAGGCCAATCATTACAAATGCCAAACTGCCGCAATAAAGGATTTTGATTTACACTTATGTCCGCTGCGGTAAGTATGTTACCTCCCTTCTTACAGTCTTCTTTTGAATACCTTCCTATAGCACAAACCAATGTTTCCCAACTTGTTTATCAATCTGAAACGCTAAATGGGTATATCCATAGTGGACAGTATCCGAACAGAGACTACTGTATAACAATATTTGCTCTAGGATATATCCTAGGTAGAAGTGGACGACCAATGCCAATAATGAAAAGTTCAATTCATTATTCTCATAATTCTCCGAACAACTTACTCAAAATTGATCCTATTAATAATACACAACACCCAAATATAAAAACAATATATAAGCGCAATGACCAAAGAGGTAGATCAAGGGCTCAATACAAGACATTGGTTTATTTGCCTCATTATTAATTCAATATTATCCTTAATACTATAAATTTATCTATTGCAGGTAGTAATAGGAATTATTTACCCCAATTTGTAGTCTAAACAGAATACATATGATATCCTCTTTATCTGAACATATATACTATCTAACTATGGGCATTATTTTATTGATTTCAGTTAATTTTTTTTTTCATTCAAATTTAGGGTGGGCACTTGAGCAAGATGCTCATTGTACCATCCCTGATTGATTTCAGTTATCGTTGCACTAAACCATATCTCAGTTACAAGGATCGCTGATAAAGTCCTTAAGCGAAGCGACAGGTAATGAGCGTATTTCAAAAAGTAAGTTGGTTCGAACGTAATTACGCAAAAAGATCATTAAATCAAATATACACAAAGTAAGACCCAAGTAAACGTCGTTACAATTGGCGCCCGAGCAAGAACCGTTTCTTACCGTTTTGTTACCGAAAATCAAGAGTTTATTCCTCATTTTGCATACAGAATACAATTTAAGCCGTTGTGATCCCCAGAAATTTTATTATTTATCAAAGCGCGCCAACCGAATTCCCGTTCAAAGAAAACTTTATTCACGTCAAAACAAGCGTCAGTAAAGAACCGTAGAACCGTCATTACTGATACCGAAGAAGCAATACCACCACCAGAAGCACCGCCAACGATTACATCATGGGTGTACAAAATTCCGAAGCCGTTTAAATCAGTTTTGCAAAGAGAAAGCAGAGGCATTACATTATATGCCCTACCCCCCAACACTACACACATCCTGCAGCCTGCGGATGTCAATGTTTTTAAACCTATGAAGCAGACTTGGAAGAATACCGTGAAAAATTGGTAGAAACGCCCCAAAAATGTTAAACACACTATAACTAAAATAAATTTTTGTAGGGCTTTTCAGGAAACATTAGCATATACTCAAATGGAAAATCATTTTCGTAAATGCGGCTTATAAGGTAGTGGAGGCATATATGGCCCGAGGGGTAATATGGCCCGTTGCACTAAATATCGGATATATCGATTGCACCGACAACTAGGCAACTGTGTGTTCTTCAGGTGATTGTATGGGGTTCCCCTGTTTAAGTAATAACACAAATACCGCCGACGAAGGCTCTAAAAACGGTTAGTACGACGCAAGTGCTTGCACGGTGTGTGTTTTGTAAAATTAAGTTGTAGTTGTTCTAATAATAGACCTTCAAAATACGCATTACCAGATTTGGGCTTTTTTATGAAGGTAGGCCACATGTCGGTGAATATACCCTATATCATAGTTAATCAATTAAAAGATGGCAAAACCACATAATTTTGTTTTAAATTATTGTTGGTCTTTGGGTTAAATGGCCCATCGAAACAACAAGTTATATGGCCCGGGCCATATAACCCGTTCAAGTGTCATGTATCACAATAAATGTTTTCTTTTTAGCTTGTAGCTTAAACAAGATGGGTAAAGTATGTAGACATATTCGTAAGCGATGGAGTCAAGAAAACCTGGAAGCTGCCCTAATGGCTATTCGTAATGGGGAATCTCAGAGAAACGCAGGTTCAAAATTTAATATACCTAGTTACCCCCGGCCCTTCTCAATGCTATAAAGATTTTATTTGTCTGTATGAAAGTATATTTTCTAACAAAAGCAATGGAATTATGAATATTCGCCCCGGACAAATCACTTAAGTGTCCGATAACTGGTGTATTCACCCTATACCTGGTGAAACAGTAGTTGATAGTCATATTTGGTCATCAATATTAACTAATTCATGGAGTTTATATGTTACTCCTGCTCAAATGCAAAATTTATTAGTTAATTGTAATACTATAACACCTACTAAAATTAATATTAGTTTAAGCACATACTATACCATTAGCTAAATATATAACTGCCGGAAATATAACGCAATTAAGTTTTAATACTATTTTCAGCATTATATATGAAGAACATGATAATTATATTGGTGTAAATGATACTGTAACTAATAATGATGAATTAAATTTATATTGTAGAACATTTGATGGCTTATCTAGTTCTGCTAATAAACGTACTTTATTACCTAAACGTCGTATTTGTTTTCGTATTCCTGCTGGTGATACATTAAATAATGCATTACCAAGTAATTTTACATTAACTTATGGTCCTGATTTAACTAAAATTACTGTTGGTAATATTAAAGATCCAAATTATGCTTATCAATTAAAAGATTTAGTTGAAAATAATGATAAAATTTTTGCTTTATATCCTGGTGAAAATCAACATAATTTTGGATGGTCTTCATCACATCCTCATAATACTATAGATTTAAGTGCACATAGTATAATTGAATTTTTAAATAATGTAGATTATCATATAGGTATATCTTAACCGTGATTATCAACCAGATCCTGAAAATCTTTTACTCTTACCTGTTTCCACAATTAATTGGTAACACTACAGGTATGAATGTTGATATAGCTAATGATTTATTAACAGAATTTACGCCTGCACGATACAATAAACAATTAACTGATGTTACTCTACGAACATTATATAATATGCAACAATTATACATATTATGGACGTAATATTGATGATACATCTATTATTCCTAAAATGGTTATTAAAGGCGTTCCTATAGTTGATGATTCTAATAATGTTGTAAATCATTCTCTTATGAGTACGCTAACATATACTTTAAGTTATGAAACAACTCCTAAATTACAATTACAAACCAATCAATTACAATGGAAAATGACTATCTAAGTTGCTAGAGCATTATTCAAAGATGATAACTATTCACAAATGGCTATTGCTGATATTAATGTACGGATATATCATCCTCCTAGAAGTATTACACGTAAAACTCTTCATTATTTACTTTATCAATCACCTCCTGCTGATGATAATACAAAACCTGAAAATAATATTCGTGCTAACGAGAAATTTAAAATTCCTACTGGTACCATATTATATCTACTAGTATATCTGCTGAATTTCCTGCTGTGGATAATCCGACGCTATAAGAGAGTAAATATTTGATTTCCTAATCCGTATGGTACAAGATCCTATCAGTATTCAAGAAGATATTGTTAATCAACATGCCAAACAAACACAAAGACAACACTTAAATGAAGCCAACATTCAAACTTCACGTACAATTGGTGATTTACAAGATAAATTAAATGCTGCTCATGATAATTATAGAAATGTATATTCACAATATCTTAATACTTCTCAAACATTAACACAAGCTAAAAATAAATTGGAAATATTAAAGAAAAAACTTTAAAACAACCTAAAGCATCTACTCGTACATCACGCGTATCTTCTCCTACTGAATAAATTTGTATTTATGACGTCACAGTGTTTTTTTACGATTAGTATTCTCCCACCCTGTATTCACTCCCGACTAGATACTAATGTTGACACGGAGCACTGGATTAGACTGTAGGGTGAGGATGATAATAATGAATATAGATAATTAATAAAGATAAATCAATATGAAACAATGTAATGAATGTAGGCTAAAAAAATATTAGATTAGGATCGATTTCCTACAGCCTAACCAGATGATGCTTGCGCGATTACACAATAGTGTTGCGCAGCAATTAGCACGTGTGCGCAAGGGCCAGCTGGTGGATGGTAGTTATTTTTTATCGTTAGTGACTGACATTACCGGCCCATGTAAGCTCGTATATGATGGTAAAAGCTTTGCCAACAACGAAGAGGTGGGGAGTCTGCCGTTGATGGCTATTTTAAGGAGCTTATAGGTACTATAAACAGGGTATTGAAGCTATTGAATATCGCTGGGAAAAGTGTATCTTGCTAAAAGGAGATTATGTTGAGAAATAAGGAAAATTTCTCCCAAATTTGTTGTGTTTTCTTTGTTAGGTCGACTAATTTACGACTAATGTACTGGTAAATCTGTCTTCTGTACTGCATTAATGTCATTGATACCTTTTGGAAGACGTATTACAATGGATACACATCTTACATTTGCAAATCTAGTAGGTGCAGATATAGGGTATTGGGAAGAACCATACGTATCTTTAGATAGTGTAGATCTTACTAAACAAGTTTTAGAAGGTCTCCCAAGCACTGTTGTACCTGTTAAAGGTGGAGGTTTAAAAACCTTAAACAAACGTATACCTATATTAATAAGTTCTAACAATCATTTAGAAAAATATTGTTCATCTGAAGCAGCAGCATTACAATCTCATTGTTTTTACTTTTACGACTAATAGAGAAATGACAAAGATTACTCATTGTGACGATTATTATAAATACGATTTAGATTCTCATTCATTTGTTATTAATGGATGTCATCTTATGCATACAGCTATTTACCACAATACCTTTGGTTCAATTAGCGACTCTACGCGCCGAACGTATACGAGGAGGAGGTCGACTGAGACAAATAAAGACTCACAGGATAGACCACAGTTCCAAAAGTACCGAACTTGAATCCTAACCCAACAGCCACGGAACTGTTAATAGTTGTCTATATTACTCATAAATTATAACTTTATCACTTTTATCCCTCATCATTTACCTTTTGGAAGAGTATTTTACAATGGATACACATCTTACATTTGCTAATCTAAGTAGTGCAGATATAGGGTATTGGGAAGAACCATACGTATCTTTAGATATTGTAGATCTTACTAAACAAGTTTTAAAAGGTCTCCCAAGCACTGTTGTAACTGTTAAAGGTGGAGGTTTAAAAACCTTAAACAAACGTATACCTATATTAATAAGTTCAATCATTTAGAAAAATATTGTTCATCAGAAGCAGCAGCATTACAATCTCATTGTTTTACTTTTACGACTAATAGGACCAATGACAACGATTTCTCATTGTGACGATTATTATAAAATACGATTTAGATCTCATTCATTGTTATTAATGGATGTCATCTTATGCATACAGCTATTTACCACATTACCTTTGGTTCAATTAGCAACTCTACGCGCCGAACGTATACGAGAGGAGGTCGACTGAGACAAATAAAGAGCTCACAGGATAGACACAGTTCCCAAAAGTACCGGAAACTTGAATCATACAACAGCCACGAAACTGTTAATAGTTGTCTATATACTCATAAATTATAACTTTATCACGTTTTATCCCTCATCATACCTTTTGGAAGACGTATTACAATGGATACACATCTTACATTTGCAATTCTAGTAGGTGCAGATATAGGGTATTTGGGAAGAACCATACGTATTTTTAGATATTGTAGATCTTACTAAACAAGTTTTAAAAGGTTCTCCAAGCACTGTTGTAACTGTTAAAGGTGGAGGTTTAAAAACCTTAAACAAACGTATACCTATATTAATAAGTTCAATCATTTAGAAAAATATTGTTCATCAGAAGCAGCAGCATTACAATCTCATTGTTTTACTTTTACGACTAATAGAGAAATGACAAAGATTACTCATTGTGACGTTATCTATTAATTTACGATTTAGATTCTCATTCATTTGTGTTATTAATGGATGTCATTCTTATGCATCAGCTATTTTACCCACAATACCTTTGGTTCAATTAGCGACTCTACGCGCCGAACGTATACGAGGAGGAGGTCGACTGAGACAAATAAAGACTCACAGGATAGACACAGTTCCCCAAAAGTACCCGAACTTGAATCCATAACCAACAGCCACGAAACTGTTAATAGTTGTCTATATACTCATAAATTATAACTTTATCACGTTTTATCCCTCATCATACCTTTTGGAAGACGTATTACAATGGATACACATCTTACATTTGCAAATCTAGTAGGTGCAGATATAGGGTATTGGGAAGAACCATACGTATCTTTAGATATTGTAGATCTTACTAAACAAGTTTTAAAAGGTCTCCCAAGCACTGTTGTACCTGTTAAAGGTGGAGGTTTAAAAACCTTAAACAAACGTATACCTATATTAATAAGTTCAATCATTTAGAAAAATATTGTTCATCTGAAGCAGCAGCATTACAATCTCATTGTTTTACTTTTACGACTAATAGAGAAATGACAACGATTACTCATTGTGACGATTATTATAAATACGATTTAGATTCTCATTCATTTGTTATTAATGGATGTCATCTTATGCATACAGCTATTTACCACATTACCTTTGGTTCAATTAGCAACTCTACGCGCCGAACGTATACGAGGAGGAGGTCGACTGAGACAAATAAAGACTCACAGGATAGACACAGTTCCCCAAAAGTACCCGAACTTGAATCCATAACCAACAGCCACGAAACTATTAATAGTTGTCTATATACTCATAAATTATAACTTTATCACGTTTTATCCCTCATCATTGATACCTTTTGGTAGACGTATTACAATGGATACTCATTTTACATTTGCAAATCTAGTAGGTGCAGATATAAGTAGGAACAATATGACAAAGTCGGAATAAGAAAAGGCGAGGTGATACTGATTTTACTGGAATAATTAATCTTCGCGAAAATGTTAGTATCCCAAAAGAAGCTGTATTGTGGAAACCGAGTTACCAAAGAGTGTAGTGACACAATTTTCGTCAACTATATCAGAAGAGAACAATGGAGTGCAAGGTGATAGTGAACAATTTACACAAGCATCCTTCGATGATGCCACGCTAATGGAAATGGACCAAGCCACAGACTTATTGTTGGCCTCTATTCCAATACGACACCGTTTGTGAATTTCGCAAGAATAATGAAAAAGGAAATAATAATGGGGAGGTAGCAAAGGACGGTGAATGTCAACTTTTAATGGAATTGCCTTTGTTGTCACAGACAACCTATTTCTTAAATAACAGCCATTCTAAATGGGTATCAGTGGGGTTGGATGTCGATTTATTTGTTCAACCGGTAATTCATATTGCTGGAGTAAAGAAGCAGAGTGTAAAGTTGAGTGTCGAAAACTGGAGAGAGTTTCTATCGAAAAAAGGATAGTAATGAAAATATTAAAGAATAATATATCAACACCACCCATGTCGTTTGAAGATATAACTCTATCGTTTGACTGTTTGGATGGTGTGCACAAAATCTTAAAAATCAAGAATGGTGTTGACAATGTGTATTTGTCGGAGGAAGGCTTAGCGCAGTTGTTGTTTTTGGAAGAGTTAATAGAATATCGTGTTTCAACATTGGGATAATGTTCAATTACCGGGCCGATTATTATAGGCAGTTAATCGACGTCTGGGCACGTTTGGAAGGTGATGTTTTAACAAATGTACAAAAATCAATCTAACTGGTAATGTCGGAGGAGGTGTGTCTATAACGAAGAGATTTGTTACTGTTCGAGAAGAAAGAACATAGTATCCAATGTTTCAATTTTTATAAGATAATGTCTAAAATAAATGTTTAATTTTGGTAACTGTAAATGTTGATGTTACATTGATTTACGTGTATAGTGTATGGATTAGGTAATGTTGTAGAATAAATACATACATTAATTGTACAACTTATAAATATGTATCATATAAAGTTTTATAATAACTACGCTATTGTAATCTTCTATATATGCATGTGAAATATATCGACATATTATACAGTAAGTGTTGTTGTTATTGAAACCTGTTTGGAGCAGTTGTAGTAGAGATGGACAGTAGTTGTGATTGGAAACATTATATAGTGAAATGAAACTATATAGTTGTAATAAAGTCTCATTTATTGTAATAGTAGAGGGTATGATACAAAGCAGATGTATGTTGCATGACATATATTAGAGTACATTTTTTTTATCTATCCAACTGTTTTCTTCTCGTGGTAGGCCAAGCCATTTTACGAAGACTTTGTTTCCTTTCCTTCGTAATACTTTTTCCACAATCTACAATATAAAACATCTTTATCTACACCAACTTTTGGCAGTCCAACCGAAGCAGTGAATCAGTTAACACGCGCAAATATATCATTTTTACAATCTTTGGGATTTCGTGTGATCAACAATGAAAAAGTTAAACATAAGTAGATATGCCAGGACAGTTCTGGGCCAAAATCCCATGTATTTTCTTATGGAGGTCCCAATTCACTTTTCCGCCGTCTTGGATTTCTCACCGTGGCCACGTGACCTCGTGTTACCATCTTTAAAGCCCTGAGGACGCTGCGAAATTTAAATATGAGGGGCCAGCGGAGGCCGAAATTGACGCCAAAATGGCCGTAGCTCTCACAGGAACCGAAGTACCGCTCGGACTAGGGATAACTCAGCGCCCCGCGGCGGGGACGCGACAACGGAGCAAGGTAATATCGTCGATTACGTCATCACGCCTGTATATGGCTGACATTGTAATCTTCAGTAATGTGTGTTGCGATAATAGTTTTTTTTATATAAGAACCACAAGAAGATTTAAATGCAGTTTCTGTGGAATGGGCTAAACCAGTAATCAAGCTCTCTGAAATGCCTAGCAACACAACACATCGAATTAAGAAAGCGAAATTTGTAACTACTAAATATGAGAGATCGGTCCTAGTGGATTTAGGAGACAACGTGGTGTTTTTACCAAAACGATACGTACAAGTAATAGAAGATCACCATATTAGACAATTCAACACAGAATAATATTGTATATTGATTAGAGAAATACGAACAGATAGATGACAAGAAAACACTTATCTTAGAATTTAAACGTTTGGAAACAAGTAGTTAAGTAAGACTTTTGTAATATGTTCATAAAATATATCTAAATACTTATTTGTTATAAGGAAAAGTGTTGTAAATATTGTAATAAATAATACTCATCTAGTAGTTTGTACTTATCTTTGGTACGCACTCTGAAACATCTTTAAATAAAACACGCTTTTTATTTCTAAACTGTTTTGCTTTTAATTTATTGATATCAATTTTTACAGAACATTAGTCAATAAATCATTTCGAAATCTTTCTAATTCAAAATTTAATATTTCAAGAACACAATCAGTATACTCCGAAGTATATGTAGTGCTGGTATAATCAGTTTACCGTATAACCATTAAAGCTTACATATCATACAACGTCTATCGTAGATATAAACCTAGAATTAGAATCTTTGGGCAACTTTAAGGAAAATACCATAGCTTATTGTCTCATTCTTCACGATAACATTATCCAATACACGCCATTGTCGGGAACTGTCAGAAAGATTATTATAATACGTGTTAGTGATGGACGTGCAGGGCTTTCTGGTAAATAAAGAATTTGTAGTAAAAGAACTCGTAATAAGTGATGGAAATGCGATAAACCATTATGTGTTTAAGCCGAATCTTCCATATCATAAATTAAATTGGAAAGGCAGACGTCAGGTGATTTGGTTAGAAAATAATCATCAATGCTTGCGTTACACCGATGGGCATACTCACCTACGTGAGCTGCCAAAAATTTTGCGACGTTTTACAACAGATACGAAGACAATCTATGTGAAAGGTCATCAAAAAGTAAATGCATTACAAAATATTGTTAATATTCCTGTAATTAATTTAGAATACATGGAAAATGTGCCCAAACTTACAAGAAGTTATACTAATTGCTGTATGTATCATCAAAGCAAATTAAAAATCTGTGGCATATCAAATGTTGAAGTTTTATGTGAATACTTGTTATAATAAATGACATGTATAGCAAAATTTAGTGTAATTACTACTATTCCATCAGCTAAATATATTGTAACCGGTTTATATCAATGTACATACAAATCTAATTAGAACTGCCAAAAATATTCCGGTGTTTTTACAAGAGACAATTTATAATACATGCAAAAATACAAACAGTTTCGCTAATTATTGCAAGTGGCATCATAATAAATGACCCACTTTCATTGCTCGGACATTGGCACCGATGTGTAAGGTGTGTTCTGTAAATAACAGATGCGAGATGCATCTTTCGTAACCGGTTTCGCATGTGGCAATTCGCACCAGTTACGTCAATACCTTTATCGACAACAAGATCCAGGTCTAGGGCGAGAATTTAATGCTAATTACTGGAAATGGTACCAAATTAAAACGATTATGCGATTGCGACAGTCTTTAATGTAAACATACGGTTGTTGGCGTATATATCTGCTGGGATTCAATAAATGTACAGTTCTTCAATACAACAATCAAGAATGGTAAGTACATGCACATTTATCTATATTTTGTAAAAACTTCAACAGATCCGCCCGGTCCGGCACGGTAACCTTATTCTAGCATGACAATATTAGATTTACATACCATGTATGTACGAATACGGTATGAGCAACAGATTTTTATTGATTTAGAATAACGAAAATAAAGATTGGTGGCAAGTAGGCGAGCCAGTGAATGCGAACAACTTTGACGTCGAATATTTATTTCGAAATTTGGAACAGGGATGCAACACCTGTTACCGGTACTGCTACTGTGGATGTTGTGGCTCCAACCAGCGCTGGCGAAGCAGTACCTGTACCAGATTCTACTTCCAAAGAGTATCGGTCGACTATGGACAATACTTTGCCTTCGCGTTTAGGCAAGGAACGGTTATGTAAGGACGCATACTACCGGCGAAGTAAAGAACAGAAAATATTTCATCGCCGAGAGCTTCGTAAGCTACGATCTCAAGAAGAAACGGTGATGAGGTCTTCAACGTTACAACGCCAATTCCTCTGTCGGACATAAGAATTACGTCTCGAGGGGGGCCTCCTTCTCATCTTCTACCGTGACTGAAAGGAGAATTGTAAGTATTTCTGATACTTCGATTTCCACTTCACGTGGAGGTCTTTCTAAAATGCTTGTTTCATCGCCGCGTGACATTCGGGAAGTGGAAGAAAGTGCTTCTATTGGTCAAGATAAACGACCTGCACCGAACGTTATCATTCTAGACGATAAACTTATCCGTAAACCTTTGGGAACCCCTTTGCTACAAAATCCTCTCCTTCAACCGATGCACAAAAAAAATTACACGATCCGCTCTGCCCCCGCCTTCTGCAATTACTTCCGCACATGCTTCGCTCCAACCCATTACTCAACAACTTTTCATCGTATGTCCGCTTCCCTTTACTATCACTGCTTGCCAAAAATACACCTTCTACGCCCATAGACATTCCTAACACGCAAACTTTTCGACCAAAATTTACTTCCACACAGCATACACCACCTGCAACTTCCACCGAAGTTGCTACATCTACCGTTCTTATTTCACCTGCAAAGCAAAATGTTCCTACACCGACTTTGCACAACCAAATACCAAGTATTTGGCAACTGCCTATAAGGGAAACGGAAAGAATTATCAAAGACTATTAACAAGACTTACGGGACCGTCAGCGACAATTAGACAGCGCGAAGGCGAGCCTCCAAAATTTGACTGACTATTTAAATTCTCTTGGATCATAACCAAAAATTATGTTAAGTTGTACTTGATATACCACTTGACAGAGGAACGAGTCCGGTGCAAGTTATATAGAATATTCTTGACTAGTATATACTGATAATAATAATCTGTTTATTTGTATTAGTTTATAAGTATTTCATTGTCGTCAAACGTTGTGATGATTGTCAACGTCATAAACATTTAAGGGTAAACAAAGAACCAATGGCAATCACAACAACAGCATCGACAGCTTTCGAAGGAATATTTTTGGATTTAGTTGGTCCATTAAATACAGATACAGACCACAATCGTTACATCTTAACGATACAATGCGATTTAACAAAATATGTAGAAGGTTACGCACTCATGAATAAAGATGCAGAAAGTGTAGCGAAATCATTTGTAAATAATTTTATTTTAAGATACGGAATACCAAAAATTATTGTAACAGATCAAGGTACAGAATTCGTGTCATCGATTTTTAAAGAAACTTGTAAATTGTTAGGTATAAACCACTTAAATTCGACCGCATATCACCATGAAACGTTAGGAGCTCTTGAAAACACACACAAACATTTAGGTTCGTATTTGAGAATACAGTTAGCCAAGTATTCCGATCCGTGGAGCTTATGGCTACCGTTTTGGTGTTTTTCATATAATACGGCGGTACATACTGAAACCAAATATACTCCGTATGAGTTAGTATTCGGAAAAATAGTAAATTTACCTTCAAATTTGGCGAGAGAAGTCGAGCCAATTTACAATTTTGATGATTACGCATATGAATTAAAGTACAGACTTCAAGCAGCATGTTCCGATGCTAGAAATAACTTAATAAGTGCAAAAGTTAAACGTAAAGGACTTTACAATAAAAAGTGTAAAAGTGTTAGTTATAAGATAGGAGATAAGATTTTACTTAAGAACGAAACCGGTACAAAATTAGAGGCATTGTATTCAGGCCCGTATAAAATAGAAAAAATTGAAGGACAAAATGTTATAGTTAAGTTAGGCAGTAAGTGCATAGAGATTCATAAGAATAGGATAAAATTGTATAATGAAAAATGAAACAAAAAAAATATATATATATAACTGTGGTAATTAAATTTTTTTTTATCACCGTGGGAGGTGTGATGGCACAATCTCACCTAATTTTTAATTGTTTAATGATAGCATTAGTGTAGGTTTGTTTTGTAATTAAGTAAGTAGGTTAAGAACAAATTAAGTAATGAAGGTCGTGAGTTGCTGCATTTGCAAAACAAGTGTATATAAAGCGTATGCAGCAAATCAGAAGAGTAGAGTTGGAATTGTTAATGAGTCGCAGTAAACAATGTATCCACAGTAGAGTGAAATAAATGTAGTTTGTTAATTGTTCCACGGCGTTTTTGTGTCCCTATTTTACGCGTAACACCCGAGTTATTACAAAGATAGACGATAAGATAGAAGACCATCGTTCATATTCTCATCCTAATCTGTTTATTGTATTAGTTTATAAGTATCTCATTACCATAAATATTGTCTATATCGTATCTTTATTTACAATTCATTCTCTAAGTTTCTATATAATGTATAATACTTCGTTCAGAAGGTAGCTATGGTATTGCAACACAAGAATAAACAACTATTCTAAAACGCAGTTAGTTCATTTCGACGCCCCTTAATATGTCCCACAAAACTGGCGCCGTCCGTAGTTTTTCGCAGTGCAGACTACCCATCATCTCCACGTTGATCAATCATTTGGCGAAAAAAGAAAAGAAAACCACTACCTGTCCGGGAAGTATAAGAAGACCCTCGAAACCGCATCAAACTGTAAGTCGTTTTATTCCTTACTCTCCTGCTATCGAAGTCATATCCCTTATTTGGATAAGTCTATTACTTAGACACTAATAATTAAGAAAATTGATGAATGATCTAGGAAATTTGATCGAAAATTTTGCAAATTTAAACGTGGCACAAGAAATTAATTACAGTTTATTTAAAATTCAATTAGACAGTATACCCATTTTTGATGGATCAGAACATAAAATAAATAATTTTTTTAGAACATGTGATAGTATAACAGGAAATTATGCACACAACGGAAATGATATTAAAAGTTTAATATTTCAAACAATATTATCAAAATTAAGAGGTAAGGCGGAACAATTAATATGTTCAAAATACGAATTAAATACTTGGGCTCTTGTAAAACAAGCTATCTTAGACTACTTTGGTGACAAAAGAGATTTTTCACAATTAGTGTCACAATTTCAAAATTTAAGAATATTGCAAAACGAAAATCCAATATAATTCGGTACATTGTGTATTTAGATGCGACAAATTTACATGGGTATGCGATGACTTAAATTACCGATGGGTGGATTTCAATGTCTAACAACAGACGAACTGAATGATTTCGATGTAAACAACATACATATATGTTGACGGTGATGTAGGATATGTATTTGAAGTCGATCTGCAATATCCTGCAGAAGTTCACGATAAACATAACGATTTTCCGTTCTGCCCGGTAAGTGTGACACCGCCGAATTCAATTTATCCAAAACTCATAGCAAACCTACAGGTTAAAAAGACTTACATCATTCATTATTCCGCACTTATGCAATGTATGAAGCATGGTGTGCGTTTGCAAAGAATTCGCCGTGGCATTAAGTTTCATCAAGAAGCTTGGCTAAAGCAATGTATAGACTTTAACACAAAGAAACGTAACGAAGCTACCAACGAATTTGGCAAACAATTTTATAAATTGCTAATAAACAGCATATTTGGGAAAACAATGGAAAACGTAGAAAACAGAGTGGATATAAAGCTAGTATCACATTGGGAATCTAGCGAAACCAACGTTTAAATCAGTGAAAGTATTTGGTGAACACTTGGCTGCTATAGAATTGGCATGCGTTTGCCTGCAGAATATGAAGCCGGTATATGTAGGTTTCTCTGGAAATCGCAAAGGTAGTCATGTACGAGTTCTATTACGAATACATTAAACCGTTATACGAGCAAGATGTGTCCCTGTTGTATACCGACACAGACTCTTTAATATTGTCTGTACGCAATCATGACCTTTACAATGATATGAAGAACAACTTAGGTAAATTTACCTCAAATTTAACGCCTGATAACGTCCACGGTATACCTCGCTCTTTACCAATGTTGGGTAAGATGAAAGATGAGTATGCAGGAAGAATAATTGAATGCTTTTATGGTACCGGAGCGAAAGCATACTGTGTAAAAATGTTAAACAGCTTGCGTTTTACTTTTCTTCTTTCATTCTCGCTTACATATGTTCGAGTTTCAGCATTGCATAAATCGTACCAGTAAAAGCAGCTGAAAATGAAGTTTCAAACTCAAGCTATACCTATTAATAATTATGACAACACGTCCAATCAAATAAATTTCAGATGTCATAGTACTCTGTTCGGAGGTACTTGTAAGAGAGTATTAATTAATTGTAGGACCATCTGGATGTGATAAAAGTAACGCATTATTAATCATTTTACGTTTGCATTCATGATCTGCGTTTTAAGCTTGACGGAGCACGGGGTCCGGCTGACGGAGTACGCTTGACGGAGCACGGTGCGCAAATCTTGCACATGCGCACGTCACCTAGATGACAGGACACTACTGCGCATGTGCATAGGAGACAAAAATTGACAGAATCGACCCCTGTGTTATTTCCTATGGGATTTTGGTCCAGAACTCTCATAGCTATACTACTTACGTGCTCGAAGCGAAAACCCAGTGTTATCCAGATAACATGGAAATAAGTGATATAGGTGCTAAAATAAAATTGCAGTCTCTTTTAGATCACACAGTTACTAGATTATTGATGCTTGATTCCATTAATCTCCCTGGTGGTGACGCAAGATTGATGTTATAGTGTAAGTGGGGATGTGATGGTTCTTCTGGACAAAGCGAGTACAAACAATTTTATCAGTGAAAGCAAATTAATATCAGATGCAAATCTACTGATAGCATCGCTCGTACCACTTAAGCTTGTTAGTGAAGTGGATGAAAGTGTCTTTTGGCAGAATCCATCGCCTTCGTCAGTACGTTTTTGTCGTCCTATCCTTATAGAGTTTGCAAAAAAAACTCCTGAGAAAACTAGGAGTATAGTTACAGATATCGAATCTCAAATACTTGCATTAACACCATCCTCCGTGCTAATAAATACAGCAACATTTTCTATAAAACACACATTATATTTTACTATGGTCGATGGTAAAAGTTGTTCAAGTTTTGACAAATATTCCATCGAGTGCTAACTGTAATATATGTCTTGCCAAACCAAGTGAAATGAATGATCTTGCACGAGTAAGTCAAAAACCAGAAAGAGAAGAAACTTTCAGGTTTGGTCTTTCAACTTTGCATGCCTGGATTAGGTTTATGGTATCCTATAATCTACCGTTCCAAAAATGGTCTGCTACCACCGAAGAAAATAAAAAACTAAAAGCGGCTAAAAAGCAACTTGTGCAGAATCGTTTCCGTAATGAATTTGGTTTAATAATTGACAAACCCCGTCAAGTTAGCGGCAATACCAATGACGGAAATACTGCAAGAAGATTTTATATTATACTTCAAACTATAGGAAAATAAATCCGAGAAAGTTTGGTGAATACGCACGATCCACAGCTGAACTCTATGTAAACAATTACAATTGGTACTATATGCCATCTTCAGTTCATAAGGTACTTATTCATGGAGAGAGCATCATTACATACAATTCAATATTACCTCTTGGACAACGATCTGAAGATGCTCAAGAATCTAGAAACAAGGACTACAAAAAATCCCGACTGCATCATTCTAGAAAATGTTCGAGAACAGCTACGAATGAAGATGTTTTTCATACTTTACTATGCTCATCGGATCCTTTTATAAGTGGTCTTAGAAGACAACATACACCGAAGCATATAGAACTCTATGAAGAAGCATTAAATTTACTAGATAGTGATGAATAACGTAAAAACAGGTATTTTGTATAACGTTATGTACCGCTTACTTTATAATTGATTTAACTCTTATTATTATTTCGAAAGTTGTGACTCTGTATCATTTCACCTATTACTTTTAACACGTGGATAAAATTTATGTCACTTTGTCCGCATTTACAAAATGCCGAATATCATATTTTTATATGAAAAATTTATAAACAGCTGTATATAATTATTTTTGAAACACTTTGTATACATCATTATTATAATTGTTATATTAATAAGTAGTGTTTATTATATTAGTTTTTATAATTTAATCTTTTAAGGTGAAATATATGCAATTAATTACACATCTTCATATGTAGATATTTTTTTTCTTAATAAAGTAATAATATTTTCATAGTTTTTAATTATTCACATTAAACTTCAACTATTTGGCAGTACTCATACCAAATTTTATGAAAATCGGTCCAAAGATGACAAAGTTACAGATTTTTGGCAAAAAAAGTGGTTCCAAATCGACCACTGTGCCCCGTGTCGTTTTAGTTGCAAATTTCATTCACATTTTACGGGGACAAGTACTTCTACGACTAATAAACCATCAACTAACGGGTTGACGGAACATTTAAATAAAACAACAGCCGATATGCTTAGTGAATATACAAGCACGTCTCAAAGAGACTGGGATCAATTTTTACCACACGTCATATTTGCATACAATACAGGGATTCAGAAGAGTACAAAGTTTTCTGCGTTTGAATTAGTTTACGGGAGACCACTAACTCCACCAACGGAGGCGGAGCTATCTTTATTACCTGCTTCAGAATACGTAAGTGATTTGAAGGAGCGCATTTTGAGGATTAGAGATCCATAAACAACGAAAGGATAAAATAAGATACGATCAAAGACAGAGAATTTCTAATGAAATAAGGGACATAGTTAAATTACGCACCCCATTACGTCAGGTGGAAAAAATTAACAAAATTCAACTTAAGTATTTTGGTCCCTATAAAATATTGGAAAACTAAATGATTTAAATTATGTTATTGAATCAGGCAAGGGAAGGACTAAGAGGGACGTAGTACACGCTAGTAGTCTAGCTCCGTACCATGAGCCATAGTCGCCTAATTAAAACTTTATGTAACTTTTCTATTTTTTCCCAATCTATCTAATCGTTTTTCTATTTCCCATTAAAATCGTTTTTAATAAATGCAACAAAATGCATTACAGTTTACAATCATGTTTCCTGAAGGTAAGATTATATACAGTAAAAATGTGTGTTTATTGATTTTTTCGAATTCATAAGGCAACATGCCAATTTATTATATGAAAACGTAAGTACATAGGGTTTATTATAATTATATCTAACTTATATTTTTTACTTGTAGAACATTATAATAGTGATGGGGGAGGAAGAACCACCTCTCCATCAGTTCTACAAATTGACACAAGTAGAGCACTATTTTTTTGGAACGCCAGGGCACACCACCTAGATGACTTATGACGTAATCGCCTGAGTTGACCTTGAAAGCGTCAAAAATTGCCAGAATGGACCTCCATAAGAAAATACATGTGATTTTGCTCCAGAACCGGCATAGCTATACTACTACAGATGTTGTCCGTCACGTTATTGTTACTATTGCTATGGTCAAAGTCATCATATCTCCAAGAAGTAAGCTTAAAAGGGCTTTTGGAAATAACCCCTCTCGATCGGTCAGCCGGACTACGGTACGAAAATAAGGGAAAGCTTTATTTATCCGAAAGCATCTAGGAATACAGTGTCGTACATAGATTTGGAAAATTATAGCAAAAAAATTGATCAAATATTAAACTTTACGGAGCAAACAAGGAAGCTCTGTAAAACAACAACTTTCGTTAACACTTGTTCGCAAAATTGTTATTGGGGAAATAGTAAACAAAATCCAGATCGAGAAAAATATTATACCAGATGTTCTTGGACATGTCTTACGAAATAAAAACTTTGAATCTGATTAACACTACATTAAAAAGACATAACGTTAATAAAATAAGAAAAAGACAAACACATTAAAACGCGTAATTTAAAAACTTTCAAACTATCACAAATTTAAAAACATATGGAAAACAACAAAACCAAAATGGCCTGAATGCTAGCCAAGGACGTACTCATTTCTCAATTTCTCGCAATTTCTCTTAATGCACAAAAAATATTGACACATCAATCCTATATGTAAAACAAACTTGACGTTTTATTGCCTGAAGATTGCATGTAGCCGAAACATGTTGCAATAAATATCTTAAAGAAAAAGGAATTTGGAATACGAATTAAACCTGTTATTATTTCAATATTAATTAGAAAAAATACTTATGATATTCCCAGTACCAGGACACTCTTTTATCCCTCCTGACAGAATATTTGGAAACATTGAACGTGTATTGAATAAAGAGGAAACAATAGTAAAACCAGAGGAATATTTGGACATTTTTTCAAGATTTGGCACAGTTTTGCAAGCTCCAAAAGATGTTGCTGCCCTGGATTGGAAGGAATCATGCGAAAAGGCTTTTAAAACACTTCAGAGTTGGCACTTTTCGTTTGCTCCAACCAAACGATTTATAATATCTCGTAATAATGCAGGAATGCTTACTTTAAGAGGTGCTAGCATTTTTAGGAGAAATATCTTCACATTCTATTAAGCCAAAGAAACTAAGCTTGAAAAAATATGTGAAACTAGAAAAATTACAAAATGTTAATAAGCTGTTAATTCTTCATTTTGGTGAAAAATGGAAAGACAATCCTTTGCTTACGTATTACGTCCAAGCGATGCAAGAGGGAGATAATGAAGAGACACGGGAAGATAATTTAAATAATGAAGATGAAGCAGCAACTTTTTATTTTAAGTAAAGTTCCAAAACTGCTTTTATACATTCTTAAAGCTTCCTTTTATTGCAAATATCTTTAGATTTTTAGATTTATTTCACAATAAAATAAGCTTAGTTATCTTTAGAACGGCCTCTGAAAATGCTAACGACTTTTTTTTTTAAATAAAATATAACAAAAAAAAGTTTTTTTCGGTTTACTTCAAATTAGACAAAGGAGACAAAACGAGTTTTGGAAATGGACAACTCAAATACCACTTAGACTTTCACCAATGTAAAAGTTGTTTTTTTCTAAATAAACATGTTACTGTAATATTTTTTTGCAAGGACGACCCTTCGTAAAATCGGTATATTAACCGACGGAAAATTAAACCTAGTTTAGTTTTTGGTCTAGTTCCTCTAGTCGTAAGGTTGTGTGCAAGATTTTTACTCAAAATAAACTGTTTTTAAAAACCGACTTGTTTCAATTCGGTATTTAATTATATACACTTAACCGCAAAATTAACGCACCACTCTGACTTTTGGTTTTATTTCAAGAAATATTATATATTTTCCGATTCATTAATATTAGTTATAATAATTTGTTCATTATTACGCCTTTTGTAGGTTTGTGTCTGTATTCTTTATTTAATTTTGAAATCATAGCAGCTTTTCATGAGGGGCTTGGTTTTCAAGTAAATAAGCCTCACTTCTAAAATAAAAGTAGGCATTGTTTTTTAATTGTTTTACCAATTGATAAGATAACTGTCATTCGTGGAATACATATGTTTGCGATGGAACGTGCTAGACGAAATTTAAATCGTGATGAATGTGTTCAAATTGTAACTTTGTCCAATGAAGGACTAACAAATCGCGAACTTGGTAGAAGATTTGGCGTGGCTCATACAACGGTCGGTAGGGTTCTGCACAGATTTGTAGAGACCAACGATTACGCTAGACGACGTGGCCAAGCAGGCCACGAGCTACAAATGCGGTGGAGGATCGATTTTTGATGCTTCGAGCACTTATGGAACGGTTCACTACTGCACGAAGCCTCCAAATACAACTAAGCGCGGTTCATGGCACTGCTGTTAGTCAGATACCATAAGAAGAAGACTTCGTACTCAAAATTTACGACCTCGGGCAGCAGCTACTGGTCCCAGATTATCTGCAAACCACCGAAGAAACAGATTGGCTTTTGCAAGAAGGCATATGGATTGGGAAATCCATCATTGGGAGCAGGTGTTATTTACGGATGAGTCACGGTTTTGCCTTGTAAGTTCTGATCGTCGTCCAAGAGTGTACAGAAGGCCAAATGAAAGATATTCCGCATGTAACATTCGAGAAACCACATTATACGGAGGCGGTTCAGTAATGGTATGGGGTGGAATATCTTTAACAGCTCGCACGGAACTTTTTATCGTTGATGGTGGACGTCTGAATTCTGAACGATACATAACAGACATTTTAGAACCTTTTGTGATACCTTTTGCACCTTACATTGGCGATGGGTTCATTCTTATGCAGGACAATGCGAGGCCACATGCGGCACATATTGTTACTGAATATTTAAATTACGTTAATATTCAATCCTCGAGTGGCCAGCCTGTAGTCCAGACCTGACCCAATCGAGCATCTTTGGGACATAATGGGACGGAGGATTAGAAGTCGCATCCACACCTAACAGCTTAGACGAGTTGCGACAAAGTCTTATGCGCGTATGGGACGATATCCCTCAAGAAACCATCAGATCTCTAATTGAAAGTATGCCCACGACGATTGTCAGGCTACAATAACAGCCAGATGTGTAACA
Source organism: Protaetia brevitarsis (assembly GCA_004143645.1). Classification (NCBI taxonomy): domain Eukaryota; kingdom Metazoa; phylum Arthropoda; class Insecta; order Coleoptera; family Scarabaeidae; genus Protaetia; species Protaetia brevitarsis. Next base: position 55,011 of record RXPK01001486.1, read on the forward strand.
CTAGTTACTGATAACCTAAATACGGTTCAAAAGAAGTTATCTTTGTGTTCGTAATAATAATGATCATTTTACATGATTTTGTTAAAGAAGTCATATTTTCAGTTTTTGTTTATTTCCTACAATTCATTTAAGTCAAACTTATTGTTATTATCGAAATAATTCTGTTTGTGTATTCTATTCTTAATATGTTTTTCAAAATGTATGATAATTTTGACTGTAATTATAATAAATCGAAATATATAAGTGGTGCGTTAATTTTGCGGTTAAGTGTATTTAATCGTCCTGTCAAAATTTGAATCTAAAAATTTTTGGTGTCCTTGTTCCACTTCGTCTGGCTACTTTATAAATTTTTTTCATTGCTATTTTCAACGTCCTTTCTTGTATCACTTTCTTTTTATATTTTTTGTTTTCAAATTAAAAGAAACACTATGTCTGTACAAATTCGTTTTAGCCCTGAATATTTATTTAATCATCTTGATAAACTTTACCAGTTACAAAGATTCTTTAAAAAACGTCAAAATTTATTTTATTCTGAAAGTTTGCTGTCCGTCCCAAATTTAAATAGTAAAATGCGTCTGCTTTTTAAAGCCATGAAATTCCGATGTAATCCGACAAGGGCCACTGTAAGAATGCTAGTCGACACAATTGAAAATATTGGTTTACAACGCATTCTTAATGAAGATCCAGTTTTAATTTCTCCTTTTCTAGCACTAGCTGTTTATCTAAAAAAATATTCAAATTTTAAATCCAAAAATTTTCGAAATGATTGTTGTTCGATTGCTTTGGCGAATAAAATTTTCATTTTTATATATAAATTAGAGAACAATTACCTTGTTAATAGAGATGCAGCTCATTTAATAAAGACTATAGTGTCTAAAAAAATGTTTACTCGTGCCTACAAAGACCCACTTAAGTTTTCATTTAGTACAGATTATTTTCCTGAATACACTGTTTTTAATGTCATTAACCGTTATTTCTGTGAAAAAGTTAACCTTCAATTAAATTTTGATACCCCTGCCCCTGCATCCCCGTTACCCGGAACTTCCCAGCAAGTGCCAGCGACTGTTTGTTTGTCACCTGTGACTGCTCCCTCATCACCTGTGACTGCTCACTCATCATATGTGACTGCTAACTCATCACCTACTCTACTACTTTTTACCTGATGCTTATCTACTTACAGTGGTGGACGAAAAAATCGGCGTGAACTAATTTTTAGTACATTGGGTTATATACTACATATTATAATGTAATACAGATGGCATCTATTGGTATCTTCGATAAATACGTCCAATGCATGTTAGTATGTTTGTATATTCAGTTGCAGTGCAGCTGGTCATGAAAAAATAGGTGTGTCATTTTAGACAACGAAAAAGTACTTCCTCTAATCATTTATATTTTGCAACGGAAAATCAACGAGGTAATAGCATGTAGAATATGGTGCAGAGGAATGGAGAAATATTCTTTGGAGAGACGAATCCAAATTTAACATGTTTGGCTCTGATGGCAGAAGTTACGTTCGCCGACCACCGAATAAAGAATTTGAATCCAGGTACACAAAGAAAACAGTGAAACAGTATTACAGTGTGGGCATGTTTTCTTGGTCCGGTGTAGGTTTCAAGAAATTATTACCAAGGAAATTTATCGAGATATCTTAAACAACGTCATGTATCCGTATGCAGATGATAACATGCCTACAATTTGGAAATTCCAGCAAGACAATGACCCTAAACATACCTCCAAATGTGTTAGGGAATGGTTTGAGAGAAACAAGGTGAACGTTTTAAGTTGGCCAGCACAGTCGTCCGACTTAAACCCAATTGAAAACCTCTGGAAGTACGTAAAGGACTCATTCTCGGCCGAAAAATTTAAAAATAAAACAGAATTGTGGAAAGCTATCAAGAAATGCTAGGTATTCTATTCCAGCAGAAAAATGTGCGCATTTAGTAGACTCTATGCCTAGATGATGTGTAGCAGTCGTCAAGAACAAAGGTTGTGCTATAAAATATTAAAAAATTCATACCTATAGTTCTGTGTAACAAAAAAATTATCAATTTTGTTTGTAAAAAATATTCACACCTATTATTATGTCCAAGCCAAAATTACTTTGTTACATGACACAACATAATAAATTGTTTAGCTTTCATGCAATGAGTTGTTTTATTTTAATTATACCAAGCTCTTCAAATTCATAAAACATAAATATTTAATAACTCATCCAGCATATAAACAAAATTCTGGATTATATACTCAGTACGATAGCGGTAGAATCAGCGAGTGTTTTCATCTCCATGCACAGACTTTAAGACAAAAGCCTTTTCTTATTAAGAAACCTTAGATAACTTCGCTTCAGCAATAGAGAATTTGTAACGTACGAATATTGTGTTATTGGCACAAATCGAACTTTAAGGGACTCTAACTGCAATCATTATCAAGGAAAAGTAACACATTGCACAGCAATCGAATACAAGGCAGCTGAAGTCATGGGAATTGACAATAATTATCCAAACGATCCTCTATATTTGGCACCAACTGCTAAAATATTCAGCATAACGCCAACGAAAACGGAACTTCAGTCAAGATCAGCTATTTATGAATTCAGGATATCGAAGATTGTCTGAACAATAGGAGTTTTTTCTCGGAATAGATTTAAAAGCAGCCGCTTTGAAAGACATCGTATTGCAATTGAAATTCCAAAATAGGCACAACAGTAATGATGGCTATGTAATTGGAAATAGTGAATAAATACGGACTTTAAAGTTGATAATTGTGCGAGATTTTGTAGACAGACACAATAATCAGAACTATGGTAAGAAGGTCTACAGATTCAACTCAGAGCATGAGGAAATCAAGACGAGAACCGTCCAGACTAGTAGACTCTTTCATGCAACAAGCAGAATGTTAACGTGAAGAGTATAGAAGTGTAATATCCTAAATAGGATGAACTAACACTCTAAAACAGCTCTTTCTTCTATTGGATCATAGATGTCCCATTTGATTATTTCTTTAGGTATTTTATTCGACTGCTTCTATTGTGTAGGTTTTGCTTGACATTTCTTCTTCCACGCGAGAAATTTTGTATATATGACCACCAACTGCTAAAATATTAGCATAACGCCAACGAAAACGGAACTTCAGTCAAGATCAGCTATTTATGAATTCAGGTTATCGAAGATTGTCTGAACAATAGGAGCTTTTTCTCGGAATAGATTTAAAAGCAGCCGCTTTGAAAGACATCGTATTGCAATTGAAATTCCAAAATAGGCACAACAGTAATGGTGGCTATGTAATTGGAAATAGTGAATAAATGCGGACTTTAAAGTTGATAATTGTGCGGGATTTTGTAGACAGACACAATAATCAGAACTATGGTAAGAAGGTCTACAGATTCAACTCAGAGCATGAGGAAATCAAGACGAGAAGCGTCCAGACTAGTAAACTCTTTCATGCAACAAGCAGAATGTTAACGTGAAGAGTATAGAAGTGTAATATCCTAAATAGGATGAACTAACACTCTAAAACAGCTCTTTCTTCTATTGGATCATAGATGCCCCATTTCATTATTTCTTTAGGTATTTTATTCGACTGCTTCTATTGTGTAGGTTTTGCTTGACATTTCTTCTTCCAAACGAAGAATTTTGTATATGTGAAAGGATTTCGCACTCTTGAAGCTACGGCTAATGATTCTTCTGCAAGCCTCAGGTTCCCACGATAAACCAATAGTTAAAATTTTGTGCCTAATTTTTCGGACCAACACAGCTCTCTCTTCAATTGTATAATAGATATCCCCATTTGACTATTTCTTCATGTATTTCATTCGACTGCTTCTACTGTGTAGCTATTGCTTGGCATTTCTTCTTCCAAACGAGGAATTTTGTACATATGAATTTTCTACATATGAAGGCATTTCGTACTCTTCAAGAAACTGCTTGATTGATTTCTTCTTCTTCAAGTCCCAGTTTCCCAGGATAAACCAATATTCGAAATTTTGTGTCTGATGTTTGCTTTGGATATTTTCTTCCAGAGAAGTTCTGCTGTTGGCCGTTTCTTGGAAATAGTTGTAACAATTTTCTCCTGATCTGTTTCATACACAGGAAATCTGAATAGCGTCAACTCAGCCATCTGAAAATAAAGAAATTTTTACTACTTGATGATCTCAAATATATTACGTATTATTTTAAATTAGCTTTTTTTTTAGTAAATCTTTGATTAATGCTACGCTTTGTAGTTTAAGATATTATATAACAAATATACACATCGCATAGTTTTTTAATAAACACAAAAAGTATTAAATGCTTCCTCACAATATCTTTATACATTGGTACAAAAAAGTCTTCGTACGATAGCAACTATAAACTTAATTGTACAATAAAATACTAAATCTACAAATACTAAATATTTACACAACTTGCACTATCTATATACAGGGTATCTCACCGAGCTGGGTCATTAGAGTGTTTCCAACGTCTATTAGGAATTTGAGTTTGAAACTTGCAGAGTATTATCGACACCCTGTGTACCAAAAGTGCTATAAGGCTGAATATATTTTGTCTAAATAGATCATAGTTGGCCATGACTACACTGCAAGTTTCAAACTCAAATTCCTACTAGGCTTCGAAAAATTCTGATGATCCAGTTCGGTGGGACACCCTGTTTAGAAAGTTAACATAGAAAATTTAAATGCGACTGTTAAAGACGGAGGTGGTAGTGTCACAGTGTGGGGGTGCATGCCGGCTGTAGGGACAGATAAATTGACTTTTATAGAAACAACCATGGATAGTAAGAGTTACCTCAAAATTGTTCTTTTTTACAATAAAATTTATTAGAAAGTGCTTAAAAGTTAGGGATACGTGATTATACATTTATACACAATAATGTACCAAAGCATGCTTCGCATATTGTAAAAGAGTGGCTGCTTTATAATGCTAAACAAACATTAAATCATCCTCTCCAATCACCGGATTTAAATCCGATAGAGCATTTATAAGAAATACTCGTAATATAAAATACATAACAAAAAAGAATTAAAGGAAAAACTCCAAGAAGAATGGAGTAAAAACTCGTGAACTCAATGAAACGTCGATTGAGATCCCCGTCATTAAGGCGAATCTGGACGGCCTTTTAATGAGATTCTCTTCCCGTAGATGGCGCGCACATTTTTCCGCTGTTTTTAGACATACCAATCAAAATATTTTAAATTTGATAAAGAGATTGTTTTGAAAACAGTACTTAAAATTGCGCCAACGTTTTATTTTTAAAATTTTCTTTTTTTAATTTTTTTGTTTGGTTCTATTTGGCTTCCAAAAAGGAAAAATAAAAAAGTGGTTAAGGGCGACGGTTCAGCGGTCCTTACTAATACTAAAACATTTTTTTTCATTTCTTTCTGACAGCAAATAGCGTCCGAAAGAGGAAAATGTGTTTTCTCTTTGATCTCGTCCGCCGGGACAACCATAGACGGTAGCACACTCGTCGTACTGAGTGCGCTACAGAAATGATACTGGTTCGAGTAATCAGATCTTTTCAAAACATTAATTAGTCTGTCATATGAACTTGAATGTATAGGGTAACACTATTTCGTATGATTCTTTTAGAAAAATCAAAATTAAAATGCAAATTAATAAGATACTATCCTGTTAATTTGCTTAATTTGCTGACTTATTTTGTAAATTGAGTAACTGCTGTTTTCCGAAAACTGAATTATATCGAGGTATGCACAAATGTGAAGAGCATTTGTAGAACACGTGATTGCAGGAATAAACCTCAAGCGATAGTCAGATCGAAAAGAAAGATACCTCTTGTCTTTTTGAATGGTATGAATTGTTTGCCTTCTATATTACATGTGCCCAAATCAATTGCTAAGATTGTCTAGAGTATTCGCTACATTTCATTGAGTGTTATTCTATACCTGTATCTATGATTTTACAATACAACTTCCTATAGGGTAACTTGTGATACATGAGTCAGGGTGCCACACACTGTCACAAACATACAAACCTCACTCAACACACATACACAGGCATCGCACACCTGTAGTCAAGTACCTCTAAAGTTTTTTTCTCTGGAACTGACTTAGCACTGCAGTTATTGTATGAAGAATATTTACTTTCTTATAAGTAGCAAACCGCATTATCTAAAAATGCATAAAAGGTACTCGTCAAAAGGCGAAAGCATCTTCGTATCAGCGCGAAAAGAAAAAAGGCTTCTTCTAAGATTTAATATTCTATTGTACAAAATGTAAGTTCCATATCTACTTACCTAGACATTTTATTACTTTGCCATTGCGTATTTCAGTGCGCCAAAATCCAAAAATAATTCTAGGGCGGTCAATATAGATGACTATGATACAAGGTATGTAATCTAAGCAGATATAAAAGAAATTGTAATTTATAGGTACATTTTACCCAGTCGAAAAAAGGGCTGTGTGCATTTTTTTATTTGCATTTTATTGATGTTCTGTTTCGTAATACCATTGGCATCAAGGAAATTATTGAAGTGGTTTAGTATTTATAATTATGACTCGTTACTAAAAAGTAGATACATTATGTATTATTAACATTTACACATTTTAAGAATTTCCCACTTATTTAAAACATAGGTAGGAAGTAGTTGGGTTGTGTAAAATACACAAAAAGACAGTACTGAAAGCAGAATTGAATATCCTTATATTTATGCCTTACGTGATGCCATAGCAGACCATCTGTACGTAGATACGTCCTCAAAACAAACATCGATCTGTGCGTTAGGTTACGATAGAAGCCGGCGGCCTGTCGGCATTTGATGTAAAAAAGAAAAATGAATATTTCTGTTTCGGGCGTTATTATTAGTCCAAATTCAAAAATTTAAAAAGTTTTGTCATTAAGGTATTGGTCTTCAAATGCGCCGTTGAGCCGATTTTAGAAATTGTTTTTAATAACAAACTTACAACATTTAAAAATTTAAATACATAGAAAATAAAAAAATAAAACGTTGGCGCAATTTCAAACATTATTTTAAGACAAATACAGTTTAAAATTTCAAAATCGGTCGTACCGTTTTCCCAAAAAGCGCGGAATACTTTTCCGATGTATTTATCTCTGTCGCACACTTGGACGTCCAGATTCGCCTTAAGTCCACTAGAAGCCCGACCAGATATTAATATGTTATAGGTATTTATAATTAATTTCCTTAAAAGATAAATTCTGTTTGTACGTACTAAAACTTTTTTTATTGCAAATCTAAGACTAGTTTAAGTAAATATAGGTTTCGTAAGAAAATGTTTATTATTCATCTAATTTACTCTTTTATAGAAAGAGTATATTTGTGTTACACGATATCAATCATTTTGAGTCCACATATGCTTAAGATTTCGTATTTCAATATACAAAGAAGCTTATGGCTTCCATCGTACGAAGACTTTTTTGCGCCATTATATATAGGTGCCCCATTGTTACAATTTCTCACTCTTCCTTAATTTTGAAACTCGCAGAGTAGCCACAGCCCACTGTGATCTACTTAAGAAAAATAATGAATGAATGAATGATGAATTCATTAAAGCTTTAAAAATTACGTTAAATGCAACATACTTCTAATACAATAACAATTTTTTTAAACATAATAATATATGTGGTTGCGCTAACGGCGCACCAATTTCCAGTGTAGTTGCAGAGCTTGTTTTGGAAGATTTGGAAACAGAAAGTATATCTAAATTAAATTTTAAACTTGTTTTTTTTATAAGAGGTATGTTGACGATTGTATCATTTGTATTCCAAAAGACAAAATTAATTATACTGTAAACATTTTTAACAACTATCATCATAACTTCAATTTTACTGTAGAAAAAGAAAATAATTATCAAATAAACATTTTGGATCTTACTAATACATAGTAAAAACTTACATATAAAACTATAGTAACTTTAGTGCAAACAATCTGAATGTATCATCTGCATATACTTGCCTATTTCTAATTTCTAATGAGATTAAACCTGCTTTAAAAGAAAAAATTGCTTTATACCTATTATGGTTTGTATAATTATTATTACAACTAAGACATATCAATAAGATATAGTAAGAACATATTAACAGCATACGGCTCTTATTAATTATTGTAATTCTTTCAGAATAACTTATCCATTAATAGTTTTCATAGTATCTTTTGGGCATAAAACCCCACGCAAGTATAAGCAGCACCCTTCTATAACCCGTAAATATTTCAGTTTTTGTAAATGTTTGTAATATTTATATAATCCGCACCTGTGAATATCCCTCACCTGCAAATAAATAACTAAATTGCTAAATACTATATATCAAAGAAGATTGCAAATTCAATTCTAAACGTCTCCATAGTAAAAAACAAGAAAGATTTTACTTTTTAAAAGTTAAAAAAGTATAATATTAATATACATCTTAACATATTTATAAAAACTATATAGGGGAGAGTGGGGTAAGACGGCGAGCCGGGTAAGATGACGAATGCTGAATATTTCCATCTTTTAAACAGATGCCTGTAATATATGCACTGCAGTTTATGCAGATTTTGATGTAGTTGTAACTTCCAGAGGTAGATGTCTCTGTCATCACTCGTAAAAACATAATGCCGGTTATTTATTTCGTGCCTCTAAAGTTATAAGTTTTTAACGCGATAAATAAGCATTCAACAAAAAAAAAAAAAACAAGGTAAGATTCGCTTGTCAATTTTATAATGATTACTTGCCTATGTGCACTTTATTTCTGGTACTCGAAATGCTGACTCTAACCGGCACATTTTTGTTGGTGCCGCAAAACAAGGTTAGGTTAGTAATCGGGTAAGTTGACGATGGGTAAGACGACGAGAAAATATGAAAGAAAAACCAGTCGCAGAAACTGGAATGAGGATCACATGAATAATGCTATTCAAGCAGTAATAGAAAACCGTATGTCATGCAATTCAGCGAGTACAGAATTTGGAATTCCAGAAGCTACTCTCCGTAGATATGTTTCTAAGGGTCGCAACAATATCCAGCTGCCGCTACATGGAGGACGCTTCAGGAAAACGTTTTCAGAGCAAGAAGAACGTGATTTTAAAGAGTATATTACAGATTTAAATGACAGAGCATTTGGTTTGACGCTATTGCAATTCCGACAATTGGCATACCAGTATGCAGAAATAAATTCTATTACTCACAGATTTAATAACAGAAATAAAATGGCTGGTAAGGACTGGGCATATAGTTTTATGGCAAAATACAAACTGAGCATGAGAACACCTGAATCAACATCAATAGGTTAGTGAATTGTGTTAAATATATTTAATTAGCAGTATTAATATTATATTATTATAGGTCGACTAATTGGATTTAATAAACCAGCAGTAGAATCATTTTTTACCCTACTAGCAGAGGTGAAGCAAAAATATAACTTCAGCGCTGACCGAATATATAATGCTGACGAATTCGGTATATCTACTGTTCCGTCAAAACTACCAAAAGTTCTATCACCAACGGGTAGTCGAAGAGTAGCAAAAATCGTTTCAGCAGAACGAGGACGCAATACAACTGTCGTCTGTGCTATGAACGCGCAAGGAGTTTTCATACCCCCATTTTTGGTATTTGGTCGTGTTCGGATGCGACCTGAGTTGCTTAATGGATGTCCGCCAAACACCAAGGGCATAGCACATAGCAGTGGTTGGATGAATACAGAATCATTTGTTCAATATCTTCAGCATTTTTCTGAATATGCACATCCAACTAAAGAGAAACCAGTGTTACTCTTAGTTGACAATCATAGTTCTCATATATTTTTAGAGGGAATAAATTATTGCAGAGAACAAGGAATTGCAATGTTAAGTCTTCCCCCTCATACGACACATCGGCTCCAACCTCTTGATGTGTCTTTTTTTGGGCCTTTAAAAACATATTTCAATCAGAGTTGTGATAACTTTATGATTAATAATCCAGGCAAAGCGATCACTGACAAAGAAATCGGAAGATTGTTTGGGGACGCATATATTAAAGCAGCAACTATCGGCGTTGCTATGAAGGGTTTTGCAGCATGTGGTATTGAACCATATAACCCTGGGGTATTCAGTGACGTTGATTTTGCTCCATCAACTGTTACTGAAAGGCATTTACTATCACAGCCAGAAATACCCATAGAAGCACAAGAGTCATCTTCGGATACAGGTGACTCAGATAACGAGCCACTTGCAAATTATAAACGTAGAATGATCAGACACAGCACACCGCCACCCTCAACTAGCAAACAAAATTTTCATTCTCCATCGTCTGACACAAATTTAGTTGGATCAGCAAGTAATGAAAAGTTGACACCGTTATCTTGCCAACCATACAAAAAAGGCAATCGCGAAAATTTGTGGAAAATTAGGCCTCTTCCAACCTATAATAGACCAGTTACAAATAGGAAACGTCAGAAAACATCTGTTATTACATCAACTCCAGTTAAATTAGCTCTTGAAGAAATGGAACAGCAAAAGAAAAGAACCGGAACCATCCACAAAAAAAAAGATAGGACAAAAAGTAATGTTTCGAAAAGTGTGTTTCATACAAAAAACAAAAGTAAGGATAACACACCGATATTTTGTCCTGGAGGCAATGAACTTTACACCGAACCACCCAACGAAGACTGGATTCAGTGTCACAAGTGCCAGTGTTGGTGGCATGAAGATTGTACAGGGTATGAAGGTACTGGGGATTTCGTTTGTGATATTTGCTTGTAATCGTCATCTTACCCCACACAATTAGTCATCTTACACTACCCATGAGGTAACATGACGAAAGTATATTTTTTGCTTTTTTTCTTTTTTAAATTTACGAATTTTCATTTATTGTTTATGTATTTTTGTTACTAATATATTGTGTTCTCTGAAATATTATGCATTTTCAATTAATTTGTAGTATGTTGTCACTGAAATCAAATCTCCCTTAAGGTCGTCAACTTACCCCAGTTTCCCCTACTACACATTGATAGACATAAGTAGGTGGTATATATGCATTTTTTAAAGATGTACCCGCTCGTAACCGCAACAGATGTTTCATTTGCGGTTACGTATATACGTGAAAATATACTGGGTTGTTCTTTCTATTGCATTTTCTTTTTTTTTTTTTTCGTTTTTGATAAGTCCTCCGCATGTGTAAGACACAGACGAATTTCAATTATATGCAACGGAAACGGCTAAGTTGGCAATACAGTTGTATCCATGGTATCACATGCCTTCAACGGTACATAAGATTTTGGTTCATGAAGCCGAAACAATGCCGATTGGGTTACTTCCAGAGGAAGTCCAGGAAAGTAGAAATAAGGACTACTAATACTACAGATTAAATTTTACCAGGAAATGTTCCCGCATAGCCACAAACGAGGATATGTTTCATAAAATACTAGAGTCATCAGATCCTTACATAACATCCATGAGTTTCGAACCTAATTCTTCACTGATATTGAGACACTGGAGACTCTAAATCAGCTCTTAATATTGTGACAAAGATTTTGAATTTTTTATTTTATTTTATTTATATTGTATAAATATTTTTTATACTAGTAACAGAAATAGTACTACTTTAGTACATTCTTGAAGGTGTTTCTTGTTAGTTTCTTCAACTATAAATAGTTTGTATTCGTTTTAACTTTTATTTGTACTATTATAAAATTTATATAATCCATTTTTGAAAATTTTACCAATCAATTCTTTTGAGTAATGATATGGTTTTAAAATATATTGCATTTGCTTCATTATTATCGGTTTTACGCTGGATTTGGTGAATTGTTCTATCTACTAGTGATATTAAAACACCTTTTCAATGCGAATTGATTCGTATGAATTATAATTAACATATCAGGGTATTCCACGTAACTGGTTCATTAAAAGTTTATGATGTTCTACTATCTACTTATATTTGATATTTTGGCACCATTATCTGTTCGATTGGAACTATAAATGTGAAATACTTTAACCAAAATATCACTTCCGGTTGACCGGAAATGGACGTCAACTTTGTTATTTTGAATAGAATGGTCTAATTTTTTTTCATTTTTGGATTCTATGGCCATAAATACGTCAGTTTTCATTAGCTATTCCTATAGCTACATGTTGCCGTTTCTGAGTTATTTAAGTTTTTCTTTTTTTTTAGTCATCATCATTGCATCATTGAAAAATTAATATATCGGTTAATACTGCAAGTACAAACTCCAAATTTGCTATGTTATGAATGTAGATATAACCCTAAGAAATGGTACACACACTTTACATTCTCACATACAGGATGTTCAAAACTGAGGAACAAAGTGACATATTTTCAAATCCAGAAAACTCATTTTTTTTTAAATAGAACACCCTGTATTTTATTTCGAAATTAGGAAGTAAATATCATCCCCCTATCACTTTATATCACCATTCCATATACCTATCTTTACTAGATTTTGAGATATGAGCGACTTTTTATTAAACGGACTAAGTAGCCCTATCTTTAAATGTTTGTAGCTGGCTCTGAATGGGATTAATGCCAAATTCATTGACTAACCATGAGTGTTTATGTATATCATCGTAATGACACTTTTTTACAACGCAATATTAATAGAAATGACTATTCGAACAGCGACATTCTTGTATGGTTATTCAAAGAATAATACATGGATTTGACATTAATCCCATTCAGAGCCAGCTACAAACATTTAAAGATAGGGTTAGTTAGTCTGTTTAACAAATAGTCGCTTATATCTCAAAATCTATTAAAAATAGGTATAGGGAATGCTAATATAAAGCGATAGGGGATGATATTTACGTTCTAATTTCGAATTAAAATACAGGGTGTTCTATTTAAAATAAATTAAGTTTTCTGCATTTGAAAATATGTCACTTTGTTCCTCTGTTTTGAACACGCTGTATGTTAGAATGTAAAGTGTGCGTACCGTTTCTTAGAGTTATATGTACATTCATAACATAGCAAATTTGGAGTCTCTACTTGCACTATTAACGGAGATATTAATTTCTCAATGATGCAATGATTATGACTAAAAAAAAAGAAAAACTTAAAAAAACTCAAAAACGGCAACATGTAGCTATGGGAATAGCTAACGAAAACTGACGTATTTATGGACGTAGAATCCAAAAATGAATAAAAAAATATATCATTCTATTTAAAATAACAAAGTCCGGTCAACCGGAAGTGATATTTTGGTTAAAGTATTTTACATTTATAGTTCCAATCGAACATATAATGGTGGAAAAATCTCAAATATAAGTAGATAATGGAACATCATAAACTTTTAATGAACCACTTACGTAGAATACCCTGTATATTTGATGCTATTGGTTATTAATGTAATTGTGTCAAAATTTTGTTTTTATTAATTGGTTACAATGTTAAATCTGAGAAATTTTCTTTTCTAACAGTAAATTTAAGGTTTTGATGATTAGTATCGAACATATTTGTAGTATAATCTATTTATCTTCAGGTATACAAACAATACATCGTATACACAAGATGTATTTGTGTGATTTTCTTTAATGTTTACTTACAGTTTTCAAATTTATATTACATTCTGAAAAAAATAATATATCTATCATTGAAACATCCAGAAGAAAAGTTATTAAAATCTTATACTATACAGGGTGTCCCACTGAACTGGGACATTAGATTTTTTTGAACATCTAGTAGAAATTTGATTTTGAATCTTGCAGTATAGACATGGCCTACTGTGATCTATTTAAGGAAAATATTTTCAACTTTATAGCGCTTTCGGTATACAGGGTGTTGATATCAACTTTATTATTTTAAATGGAATGGTATAATTTTCATCGGTCTAATGAATTTGGCGAGTCATTTACAACTAGTTTCTAGCAAAGTTCCCTATCCCTAAACTCGACCGTTTTTGAGATATTTTCACTTTCGTTGATTTTTTGACATCTGCACTCTTTAAAATAAAATCAAATATTTCATGAGGTAGCAGATATTTAATGGTTCTACTAAAGTCGATGTAAATACAAGGACGTAGCTATAAGGTGTTATAGCAATAATCACTGAATCACATACAGGCTGTTCAAAAACGCACCTCCAATGTGGATACCCTTAAGCTAACAAAACTTTCTTCTTTCAAATGGAAGATGATATTTTTTACTACAGTATTGAATGCAGCGCAAAATTCTACATCGATTGATATTAGGGGTTTGGTAACCTATTCTTAATATTTTTTGAAGTATTAGCATTGCATTTCTTGCAAAAAAATGCTAAAAATATGTCTAATTTCAAGTTTCAAACAAATAAAATGAGTTTTTTCCTACAAAACACTCTGTACATTATTTGTCTAACCTATCTAATATTTATGTTTCAGATATCTAACGTTCACTAGTTTCTTACTAATACTAATGTCTTTTAGTCATAGAGAACGTACATTAATTATTAGATATTAGTAGGCCATGGGATGTGATGACAAACAAGTGATATCCATTGTTGGTAATTTATCAAATTGCGCAGTGATAAACCAATGCAGTATTAACAACTCATATCTTATATCTATAGTAAGTCCTCATGCTGTCAACTCCTTCACACATTTTCTTCTAACAAATAAAATATTGTAAATCGAAAGAAATAAGAAAAACATTGAAAGTTACATATACAAATAACATTTTAGATTTATTCTGCATTCGTGAAGAATGTAACAATGATTAGATACCTACACTTATTCGCAATGAATAAAAACCTCAAAAAAATACAAAGGGAAATTAAGGCAGATATCCTAAATACACCCATAATATTTCAAATATTGTTCACTTACTAGACCTGGTATTTTCTTTGTAGGGGGGCCGTCTGACATGGAGTCTCAGAAAACAATGCAGCCTCTTGGCTTTCTGTATTAAATTAGGTATTAAGCGATACAGACAGATAACATAAATCAGGAACAAACTCTTAAAAGTCTTCGAAAATGTCCAATATAAATGTTCCGTCAGAATAATAGTTTTTTAGATTTTTTTTAATTTGACTTATTTACAATATATTTAATAAGCAGGCAAAAATATTAACATGTAATTTGCTGTCGCATAATAATTATGACTTATTAATATTTTATAATTACAATTACATAAAATTTGCTAATAATTGGAACACTTCCAATAATAAATATCTTAGGTATGGAAACCAAACAATGCAAAAAAGATCTAGAAAATAATATACAGAGTGTTTTTTAGAAAAAAAATATTTTATTTGCTAGAAACTTGGAAACTAGTCATATTTTAGGAAATAAATGCTAATATCTCAAAAACTATCAAAAATAGGTATACCAAACCTTCATATCAATCGATGTAGAATTTTACGCTACATTCAATGCTGTAGTAAAAAATACCATGTTCCATTTGAAATGAAAAAGTTTTGTTGATTTAAAGGTATCCACATTGGAGATGCGTTTTCAACACTGTCTATACCTACGTCTTTGTACTTACATCGACATTAGTAGAATCACTAAATATCTGATACCTAATCAGCTATTTAATTTCACTTGAAACAGTGCAAACGTCAAGAAAACAACAAAATTGCAAATATCTCAAAAACGGTTAAGTTCAGGGATAGGGAACTCTTATGTAAACTAATTGCAAATGACTCGATACATTCATCGTACCGATAAAAATTGTACCATTCCATTTAAAATAAGAAAGTTGATATCAACACCCTGTATACCGAAAGTGCTATAAAGTTGAAAATGTTTTTCTTAAATAGACCACAGTAGGCCATGACTACACTGGAAGTTTCAAAATCAAATTCCTCCAAGAACTTCAAAAATCTAATGACCCAGTTTGGTGGGACAGCCTGTATATTCATTGTCCGCTGACAAAGAACAAACTACTTGTGGGTAACATTGTTAATAAAGTGTCATTGCTAACGTATTTTTTTCACGCTGAATCTAATAAAATCAACCAATCAATCTCGATAGAGTTATCCGTTTTAAAGATATGGAGTTTTGTCGGCTTTTCCGCTGTTTGGCCCAACTGTGTGACGCATTCAAATAAAATTAATATATCTGTTGGGTCTCAAGAAACGAGAATTTACATACGAGAACAATTGAAGATACGAGTGGATGAAGGTGCTATATCGCATTTTAAAAAACTGTCTTTTTTGCATGAATCAAGGTGTTTTGTACCCATCTTTCACATAGCACCATCGAAAATTCCAGAAATTCAAGAACACTCGAGTCTTGTGGATGTATGAAGGGGTTTATATTGATAACTACTTTTGAGAAAATTACATGAAAACCTTAATTTCTGAAAAGTTTGATTTTGTAACATAACACCTCATGCCACTTCGTATCTTCAATTATTCGTATACTTTCTTTCGAATTCACAGATCGATGCTTATGAGTAGGAGAACCGAGAACTGACATTGGAGAACATGTATTGGAATATTTTCATTCGAATTCAAAACTCGGCGCATCTGATTACGAAAACCGAAAACGAGTACTCGAATACTTTCATGTGTTCTCGAGTGGTCTCGAGAACAGTCTGGGATCGAGAAATTTGCCGTTTTGCACTAGTAACTATATATTATTACATTATTTAATATGTTCTATTTAAAATAACATAACATAACAAGTTCATGGCGACTTCCGGTTAACGGAAAGTGTAAGACAGCTGAAAATATTTTAAAATACTTCTAATTAATCGCTTCCGTAGAAAACTCTGTATACTACTTAATTATCTAATGTGGCTTTCAGATAAGAAACAATCTAATCTAATGAAAAAAAAATAGAATTGTTTTTTTTTTCCTGTTTTTGAAAAACCGTACCGCAGTCCATGTTTTATAAATGTTTGTTCGTAAATTAAATGTGATAACGCTTCTTACAACTTTTAACATTATATTATAACAATAATAAATGGAAGTCATCCACAAATTGGGAATTGTTTTCATCAATTCTTGAAACTTGAAAAAGACATTATTTGTTAAGATAAAACAATAAAATAAGTTTGTAATGACAACATTCTATTCTGTTTTTGCAGTAGCACATGTGTATATGTATGTTACGTTACTAGCAAAGTATTCCGTTAAATTGCATTTACTAGTGAAAACTATATATATTTATTTATATTCAAATTGACTTACTGCTAAATATTAAAATTAAAAAAATTACGAAATTGAAAGAAAGAAACTTGTATATATAGGATTTAAAGTATTCTAATGAATCAATAAGAACATCCAGAAGCAAAAAATTTGTTTTACAAAGGAATACATAAAAATACTATTTCAACGTGTGCATGTTTGTGTCTTGATAACAAAAAAATAAATTTTAAAAACCAGAGATCCTGTGTCGGATAAATACACAATGAATCATACAAAGTATCTGTTTACGTCGATAAACCAAATCAGTACTGCCATAACATGAGTCATGCACTACCAGTATGAAATTGACTATTTCAAAATCTACTCGGTTAGAAGATGTCCACCCGTGACCAGCTGATTCGCAAGTTGATATTTATTTTAACCTTTGTGTCACCTGTGTAAAGCTTTCGTGAAATATTTCGTTTTTGTAAACTTATTATCAGAATTATTATTATTTTATTTTATATTACTATATTTCCTTTGGCATTAGCCATTGTGATTTGTGTGTTTTAGTTCTTCTTTTCTTATGTATACCAATAGAAATGTGGCCTTTTTTAAAGAGAAGAACATGCTCAATAGATATTTTAAAGATGTTTTTGCAAGAATATCGTTTCGCAGTTTAGTTGACATTAAAATTATTTTTAGAACCGAGTTCTCGAAAAGATATGAATATATTCAAAATTATCGGTTGTAAACACATGCCAACTTCATAGTGTATATATGGGTTGAATCTACTTGGTTTCAAAATGGCGCAAGGTCATATTTTTGTGTCTCCAGAAAACCTATGTAAAAAAAATTCATGTCTGTACTGATTTGACTTATACTGTGGCCGTAGTAAAAGCTATGGTGTATCCTAAATGCGCTCGCCACATACATTTTCGCTTAGTCGATAACTTTTTTTTTTGGTAGGAACTGTACATAGGACAAACCAAACAATGGTTATATTCTTTTTCCCGTCTGACTTAGCTTGTCTTAGTTTTGTGAGTTGAGCTCCGAGCTACTTATTACGAATGACCAAACCAGCCAACTAACTGCGTTTCTAGAGAGTAGCTCGTAGCTTAACTCACAAAACTAAGACAAGCTAAGTCAGACGGTAAAAAGAATACAGCTAATGTTTAAAGGAAAGAATATATGCGCATAAATATAGTGTTAAAACCAAAAAAACGTGATTCATCTCCATTAGCACAACACAACTATAACACATGTCATGATGTCAATTTTGATAGGTTAAAAATTACAGAAAGAGAAACTAATTATCAAAAAAGATTAATTAAAGAAATGAATAACACAAAAATAGCATTAATGACAGCGAAGATATAAAAGATCTTAATATGCAGTAATTTAATTACATAAATGCCACCTGCATCTTACTTTTATGTTGTAGTTTTGTTTTTAGCCTATTACATATTTAGATATGGTCAATACCTTAACTTTTTATCATTTTAATTCAAAAAAAAACAAAATAGTAATACATTTTGGCTAAACTTGAATTGGCAAGTTAGATTTTTAATTTCAATTAGTTTAAAATCTTGCTTACTAAATTTTAACCATATTATATTTTTCTTAAAATGTATAAAAGCAACGCATAGTTTAAAAAAGTTGTTTACCTGGTCAAAGAGTACGTTGTCTTATTGGGTTTTTCACATATGTGTATTCGATGTTTGTGAAACATATAAATTTGTGTACGCGTAGTTTAAATTTTGATTTGCTTTTTAAAATTTTTCAGTATGGCGAAATAAGTTTTTGACGATTCAAAATGAATTATTATTTGAATATTAAATCAACTTTATATACAGTGACTAGCATAAATATTGCAACATAAGGGGATTTTTTTTTATTATTAAAAAATACTAAAACTTTGTTTTGGGAATAGGTTGTGCATGTTTAGGAACCTCAAAATTTATTTTGACACGCGTCATGTGACCAGTAGTATGGCGGTAAATTTAAAAAATCTCCAAAAAGTGAGGTTAAATGACACGATATCCAAAAAAGCTGTTTGAAAAAGTTGCTTAGAATTAAATTTCTGAGACGTATGCAATTTTCGTAAAGATACTTAAAAAAAATTAAAACCACCATTTTTTTCAAATATTGATTAGTTGAATTGCATTTCATTTTCTTTTTTCGTTTTTAGCAGCTCAACTACAGTAATATTTCTAAATCTGGTTGATACTCAAATAAGTTTTGCATAATCAACACAGCGAAAACTGAAAAGTACGTTTTCAGTATAATTGTTGTTGCAAGTGACTGTATCTAGAAGTAATAAATAAAAATTTTACAAACATTTTTATTTTAAACCACTTAATAAACATTACTTTTATTGAAAATTATAGCATTTTTTTACGTTCTGCATTAAAGTGGAAACCGTTAGTCTAAAACTAATAACTCATAACACTACACGCGCACACCAAAGGTTTTAAAGTAAGTTTTGAAATTAGAGAACAAGAAATAATAAATAGTAGGTAAAATAAAAATAGTTTAATGTCTATGAAACTCAATAAAAGTAAATGATCAATAATAAGGTAAGTGCTTTTAAGTTTAGTTAATTTTAGTGAAATTGTAACTAATGTTGGAAATCAAGAACACACACTGTAGATGTATCTTAATGTGACACGTAAGCAAGTGGCCGATAACAACAGCCGTAGCCAGTACTTGGGAAATGCAAGCGCCGCACTTTTTCTTACGCAGAGAAACGCACGGATAGAGAATCATATATCATTAATACGATAAGCCTCTAAGGAGTGCTACGATCTATTCATTGTAATAATGTGAAATAAGTTTTTTATTAAATATAACACTAAGCAAAAACATTTAAACAATAACCAATGGTAATGAACAACTTGTTAGGCACACATATCGTTCTATTTCTTATAAGTAAGATAGGCTTTGAAGCAACAAAATAATGTAGTAAACTAATTTAACTTTCTGGTAAATGAGTAATTACTACCACTTTTATTTTATCTAATGTTTATTATTCTTTGTTCTCTAATTTCAAAATCTATTTTAATACCTTCGGTAGGCGCATGTAGTGTTACCAATTTTCACTTTAATGAAAAAAAAACACAAAAAAAATATTATCATTTTCAATAAAGATAATGTTTGCTAAGTGGTTTAGAATGAAAATGTTTGCGAACTTTCATTTATTAGTACTATATACAGTCCCTTGCCAACAACAGTTGTCCTACCCCATCGAAAACGTAGTTTTCAGTTTTCACTCTGTTAATTATGCAAAAATTGACAAAATTATTTGAGCATTAACCATATTTAGAGATATTACTGCTGTTGAGCTGTTAAAAACGGGGAAAAAAAATGGAAATTCAATTAAACAATATTTGGAAAAATTGTGATTTTTATTATTTTTTTTTTAAATAACTTCACAGAAATTTGCACACAGCCTCAGAATTGAATTCTATGCAACTTTTCAAATAATTTATTTGGATATCATGTCATCTAACCTCACTTTTTGAGGTTTTTTTTAATATTTCAATAATAATTTTTTCCCCATATGTTGCAATATTTATGCCGGTCATTGTATATAAAAAAATGTGAGGACCCAATAAGGTATTACAAATAAAAAAAAATTATTTTATAATTTAAAAATTGGTGTTCTTTATTATACATAGTACTATATGCATTTGAAGATGTTAAAGAACAACCAAACGTTGCAAGTAAAAAACAATATTAAACGAGCTGAGAAAACCTATTTAGGACCTCAAATTCCCAAGATAAATGTAATTACAGTTATAATTTTAAATATTAAGAATCCATTTGGAGACTAACCACAACCCGCATTTAACAGATAAGTGCTGAACTACATCCGGTGATTTGATTCTGGTGTATAATAATAACATACGTGCTGGCGACTATCTTGGTTGCAAAATACACTTTATCAAATGATAAAGTCAGCAACCTTGGACTTTTCTTAGAATAGTTGATGGTCGCAAGAAAATATTCCAGAACATTATTATTACATATAAGTTTTACAGTAGCATTAAGATTATTAAATCGCATTTTATCGTAATTAAAAACACATTTCTTTTTTTAAGAAATACGTAATAAAAAGTTATATTAAGAATTTGAATATACCAATTTTAAAAATACAAACGAAAAAAATTGCTTTAACTAGTAAAAAAAATCAGGGAGAGGCATTTTTTTAATTTTTATGGACTCGAAGATTATATCTACTTTTCCAACTAACTAGTCTAACAAACAATTGCATATCTGATATAATGAAAAGAGAAATCAAGAATAATATTTTGGAATAAGTAATACAATAACTAAAAAAAAAAAAAGAAATTAAACTTACATTTCAGTTAAAAAGCAAATGGATCGTTTAAAATTCTTGGTAGCGGCAAACACTTATCAGGGTTATGACCTCGCTGTTCATCAAACTTGTGCATAATATATATTCCTGGAAAGTAAAATTGCGTCAATATTTGTATGTATTTTTACTAAAGCAAGCTTATAACAAGAAGCAACATAAGGCGGTTAAGGAGTAACCAAAAAGTTTGTTCGCGTCGCATGAACTATTTGCACTATTATGCACTTTTGCACACAAAAGTTCTAAAAAGTGCATAATAGTGCAAATAGTTCAACAAACTTAAAATAAAATACAAACAGTATGCAGTTGCACAACCTGTGGCACAACTCTCTAAAGAGCGAAAGCGATAGTAAAAAAACACACTTGACTCAAGGTTAAATAAATTGCTATACATGCACCAAGCACGAAGTGAGTGTTGAGTGTAATTTAGATTGTAAAGTAGCATGACCCGATTAATTCAAGAAACCAGAAATACCCGTACAGTTGCTAAGTGCAATAACAGCAGAACAGTTTGTTTGTATGCAATGCATGCACATTTTACATACCAACATCATATCATATATGAAAAGAGGAAAAAAAAATCCTTTCCATCAGGTTTTATTTTAGAAATAAACCGCTGATTGGAAATGTCTTTTTTTTTTCTTTTCATACACTTTGTCCAATCTAATGGGGACCAATAATACTCATATCATATTGACAGAAAATAAATCGAAATCAACAAGGTCTACATAGGTACCGAAAATAAAATAATAAAATTTAAAAAAAAACTTACCGCAATAGAAAATAGAATTAGTTATAAAGGAGCTTAGGGGAAACGTTCTCACATAACTAGGTAATATTTGGATTCAAAAACAGATACTAAACTGTAATAATACAACACAGTTCACTGCGAACAAAATTGGATGCGAAGCCTCGAC
>RXPK01001487.1:0-78715 GCA_004143645.1 Protaetia brevitarsis
GGGATAGTTAGTTTTAATGAGTCCGAATCGTTGGCGTATTGTTGCGCTCGGTATGCGCGCCTTAATGTTCGCCTAATTTTATCATGTTCAGCTGTGCGTTGATGTGTGCGCGCATACATCGCACTCGCGAGGACGACCATGGATCGCGTGATTGATAAATGCACGCATCGGCATTAAGGCTCAACAGAAGGCCGCGTCCCTCTATCCCCTTTTATGTTCCCGTTGACAAAGTTTATTTGCATAGATTGTTTGAGTGCGCTGAACAATGGCACCAAACTCGATGATATGATCTTCTGCGCTTAATGGGACGTCTAGACTATTAAAATATATAACAGTGCTTTTATTAATTGCAGCCTGGTAATCTGTAGATTGCTTTAAATGAATAAATGCGCTGTTATAATTATACCGAGGAAAAATGTACTTTCTCGGAAAGAACGTATTATGGTGAAGCCACTCAACCACTAAATGACGAAAGAAATAATACAAATAGTTAAGAATAGTGTTGCTAAATTTAAACAGCACTTAACGTGTTAAAAAAAAACTTTCCTTCAGTATTGACAGTGTCGCTCTATTTTTTTTTTTTTTTAACCAAGGAAGTACATATTTTACCGCTTAATAGGTTAGTTTTTTTAAGCTGCCAAACGAAATTTGCGTTCCACTTAACACTGATTACCATCTATAAATAATCTCGTCATAGTGCCGTTCAAAATCGCCACCTTGGAATGCAAAATAAACAAACTGAACGGCATCGAAAAAATTTGCCACCTCTCTCCAAAGAATTCACCTCACCTTCGACTTGGCGCTTGGAGTTTTTGGCATCGATCCGGCGTCGCATTTATTTTCTAGTCGAATAAAAGTTGTCACCATGATGTTCGAGGCATTTGTTTGAAGAAGCTACCCATCAATCATTCTGCGAATGGTTTCTCTGTTCGCTCTTTACCTTTTCCCCTCTTCAGTTTACGTCATCTTGTTGTAGTTGAACAGATGGATATTTTATTTAGAATCTACTGATTGTAAATTGTAATACAATATATATCTACTTGAATGAATTTCTCGGTTGATATTTTATAAAGGAACAGATATAAAATACTATATCTCGTTACAATAAGGTATCTTTACTTTCAGTTATCTTTACTCTTTATCTAATTGTTTTATTTTACAGAATCCTCCTCTTCACCTTTTTATAGAATAAAGAAATGCACCCCCTTTTACTAGCCAAAAATGCTTGAAAGTCTCTATAAGTATAAAAGTTATTACCAATTCCATCTAACCCTACTTTCGTGCGGAACTGATTGCTCAGGAGCATTTTTGAGCAATTTCCATGTGGAGTCATTTGCTTAGGAGCTTCTTTGAGGAACTTTTAGTATGGAGCTATTTGCCCAGGAACTCTTTTGAGTAACTTTCGTGTGGAGTTTATTGCTCAGCTTTATTTAGCAATTGTCGCGTGGATCTTTTGATCAGGAGCTTTTTGATCAACTTCCGTGTGGAGCTTTTTTCTCAGGAGCTTTCGAGCAACTTTCGTGTTGAACTTTTTGTTCAGGAGCTTTTTGGACAACATTTGTGCGGAGCGTTTTGCTCAGGAGCTTTTAGACCAACTTTGTGTGGAGCTTTTTTGCTCAGGAACTTTTTGAGCAATTGTCGCGTGGATTTTTTGATCAGGAGCTTTCTGAGCAACTTTCGTGTTGAACTTTTTGTTAAAGAGCCTTTTGAGCAACTTTTATGTGGAGCTTATTGTTCAGGAGCTTTTTTGAGAAATTTTCGTGTGGAGCCACTTGCTTAGGAGCTTTTTGAGGAATGTTCGTATGGAGCTATTTGCCCAAGAACCTTTTGAGTAACTTTCGTGTGGAGTTTATTGCTCAGGTGCTTTATTTAGCAATTATCACGTGGATCTCTTGATCAGGAGCCTTTTTGAATAACTTCCGCGTGGAGCTTTTTTCTCAGGAGCTTTCTGGACAACTTTGGTGTTAGACTTTTTGCTCAGGAGCTTTTTGGGCAACATGTGTGCGGGGCGTTTTTGCTCAGGAGCTTTTTGACCAACTTTCGTGTGGAGCTTTTTTGCTCAGAAACTTTTTGAGCAATTGTCGCGTGGATCTTTTGATCAGGGCTTTCTGAGCAACTTTCGTGCTGAACTTTTTATTCAGGAGCTCTTTTAAGCAATTTTCGTGTGGAGCCATTTGCTTAGGAGCTTCTTTGAGGAATTTTCGTATGGAACATTTACGCAGGAACTCTTTTGAGTAACTTTCGTAACTTTATTGCTCAAGAGCTTTATTTAGCAATTGTCGCGTGGATCTTTTGATCAGGAGCTTTTTTGATCACCTTCCGTGTGGAGCTTTTTCCCAGGAGCTTTCTGAGCAACTTTTGTGTGGAGCGTTTTACTCAGGAGCTTCTTGACCAACTTTCGTGTGGGGCTTTTTTTCCCAGAGCTCTTTGAGCAATTGTCGCGTGGATCTTTTGATCAGGAACTTTTTGATCCAACTTCCGTGTGGAGATCTTTGCTCAGGAGCTTTCTGGGCAACTTTCGTGTTGAACTTTTTGTTCAGGAGCCTCTTTGAGCAACTTTCGTGTAGAGCTTATTACCCAGGAGCTTTATTGTGCAACTTTCGTGTGGAGATTTTTGTTCACAAGCTTCTTTAAGCAAGCAAGCTTCTTTGTGTGGGGCTTCTGGCTTAGGAGCTTTTTCAGCAACTTTCGTGCAGAACTTTTTGCTCAGGAGCTTTTTGAGCAACTTTTGTGCGGAGCGTTTTGCTCAGGAGCTTTTTGAGCAACTTTCGTGTGGAGCTTTTTTTCCAGGAGCTTTTTGAGCAATTGTCGCGTGGATCTTTTGATTAGGAACTTTTTGACCAACTTTCGTATGGAGCTCTTTGCTCAGGAACTTTCTGGGCAACTTTCGTGTTGAACTTTTTGTTCAGGAGCCTTTTTGAGCAACTTTCGTGTGGAGCTGATTACTCAGGAGCTTTATTGCGCAACTTTCGTGTCGAGCTTTTTGTTCACAAGCTCTTTTGAGCAACTTTTGTGTGGGGCTTTTAGCTCATGAGCTTTTTTGAGAAACTTTCATGTGGGGCTTTTTTCTTTTTTGGTTATTTTTTAAGTGGATAAGAGCAAATTAGATTTTTTTATTATTAAAATAACAAATTGTTGAACGACGGATCACTGACCTCTATTATTCAAGTTTTTATTTATTGTTTTATTGGGACTTTTCAATTCACATTACAAGTTTTTATGTGAAAACTATTTTGAAATTTGTCAAACCTTGGTTTAAAGACACAACGTGAATAAGTGCGTCGGTTTGACAACTGTAAATGTTACATCCGCCGAGATCTTCCATAACCGTCAAGATTTACATGTCGTTGTTCCTAAAATTGCCATTACGTTTATAAAAATCACAATTTTAAAACTTCAACATCATCTAGCTTTGTGCTTAACAATATGAGAGAAGCTGTTATGAAATAGCAGACTGCTTCCTATCAACTACGAAGAATAAGATTCAAACAAATATTGCAGGTTTGAATCATATTTGTACGGATATTCCTCTTACAGTTCGTATTCCACAGGGAGTAAGTTTGGTCCTTACTTCTTTCTCATGCACTGGTATTTTCGCTTCATCCAAGTTACGCGGGTTTAGTTATTTACTACTACTGTGCTTTATTGACGTCTTGTCATCACAGATAAATTTGCGTAAGTTTAAACACAGCTTAATTTGATCTCCGCAGCAGACATTTTAATCTGAGAATTCTACGTTTGACTCCAGCTGCTTAATTTGTTTACCGGCATGTTAACTTAAATTAGTTCCTCCGCATCTTCGGAAAAGTGGAATTAGCGTCGTGACCTCGTCTGATGCGTCGTCCCGCCGCTGTCGGTTCCATCCGCGATGCATCCGCCAGACTGAGATTCTGATCGCGTATTCAGGCTACACCGTCAGGCGGTATTGTAACAAAACTCATCAAATCTGCGCGCGTGTTGACAATGCGGATTACGTTAGGTTCGCGTCTCTTTCTTTGTCTCTCTCTCTCTCACTCTATGCCGAAGGTCGATATAATCTTGTTGTAGTGGGGAAGAGGGCGCCACGGGGAAACTTTGATCATCATCCACAGAATTAGGATGGTAATGATAATGATGACGGTACACGTGCGAGCACACCTATAGGGATATCTTATTTGTAGGGGCGTCTGAAATAAGTGTGTAGAGTTGCAGTGTTATCGTTTTGTTTGACAAAAAGCGAATATGTGGTATATGTATACCCCAGGATATGCGAGTTGGGTATATAGGTTCACAAGGAGCACATTTTAAAATTATTTAGAAATATACAGCAAAGATACACGCTAAAGTTGCACAAATTCAAGGAACTTCCTGTGTTCATGGCCATGATTCATATATAGTATAGATTAAAAACCACGTCCCAAAGAGGCAATCGCAACCTTAATTTGAGCTTTTGGACAGCACGCCGCTATAGTGCCCCACCGTTTCCTGGTCCAAAATATAAGTGGGATATTTAAGATCTCAACCTATGTTAACTCATTAGCTTGAACAGTATTACGCTTCTAAATAACAGATGGTGCTGTTTATCACGCATATACATTGTCCGCGCCTTATATGAAATATTTCAAATTGGTAAAACTTGATAATTGTAGAAAATGCAGACAAACTATCGATACAATTCATGCCTAATTGGTTATTCTATTATATTGTTATCATGCTACAGCTATCTTACAACATAAATAAATCGTACAGGACATAATAATCGTAAGGTTAAAATCAGTATGATATTAATAAGTCTATGTTTACGTTCGATTTTCGACCAAATATAGAAATACTTTAATTTTTATTTTTTTTATTCTTAAGTTTGAATAAATAGTATTAGTAAACGTTTATTTATATAACATTAATAAGTTCTCACTCCCGTTTTTCCTCCTAAAAAAGTATGTGTAGATTTTAAGACATAATAACTTATTGAACCAGAACATGTGTTTTCATAACTTCCACTTTTTCCTAGAGACGATATTCGCATGTTGTGATAACGTAGGTATTTGTAAAAAATATTTATTTCTATTTGTTCAAAGTAAGCAGAGGGGTGAATGTCTTTTCTCCTCCTCGATCTAAGATCTAAGGGTCTGTTATTTATGAAGTAAGCTCTTTTATAAATTTAATTAGGTATTATTATTTGTTTTATTTGAAAGCAAATAACATAATTATTTTGAAGTTTTACTTTTTAAAAGCTATAACATTTTTGAAACTAACTAATTATGGTATTATACGCATATGTTTTCCTCTCAGGATAGGATATGACAGCTGTATCGATCGGATCAATTTGTATACAGGAATTCGAAAAAAAGCGATTAATTTTTTTTTGCTCAAATTAAACGAATCTTTCATAATTGGACATAGCGTTTAATTTGAAACAACATTTTCTCATAAAAGATCTCTAAACCCAAAAAATGAAGATACTTTACTTTAGCGTAGTTTCATATTTTTGATCTTCCCTGGTATACAATTAAATTTAGGCAGATTCGAATAGGGTTATTTAGTTTCTAGACATGTAGAGGCAATTTGTAAGAAGAAAGATTTACTAAATTCAAAGACAAACAAATTTCACATATGATGCGCACGTTCTAACGATCACTGTATGTTATATATTCCTTTCTTTTTTTATATTATTATATAATATTTATAATTTGATAATTATATTTATTTATAAAAGTTATGTAAAATAATTGTACTTAACTTTTATTTCACAACTTTTTCTACCTAAAACTACTAATAAAAGATCCAGCATAAATGATATTTGTTTTGCGCTCACGCTGTATATATTATAATTTATTTAGTAAGCCATTAGTTTGGTTTTACTTAATTTATGTACCAGAATAAAAAATAAGGTTAAGGTATAGAAATTTTGATTTAAAATTATTAGTTGAAACACAATTTATTCTCGATATATTTACCGGCATATATCACATTTTTAACATTTGTTTATCGTATCCAGATTTAAACACGCAAAGAAACGACCTTTGTTTTTTGTTCCGTAGATATACAAGTTGTAAATTCAATGAATGTGCCACTCTCCACTAGAGTACGCCTATGTAGTTAGGTTTTCATAAATGCTAAAATAAATCTGAGGAAAAATTTAATTTGAATATGTAGATATAAGCGACACCTAGTGACAGTTTAATTGACTATTTTGATAAAGTGGCTGTTGGTATATCTATATTATATATAATCAATGGTCATGGCATATTTTGTTCGTGCAGCAAGCTGCTGTTAGGTTACTTGCACCTAACTCAATTCGTTTATAGGATAATTAACTATTTTTCAAAATGGGCATGCCTGTCATGCATATTTAAGCTAGATATTTTGTTATTTTGTTGTATTTGTATTTTAACCAAAGCATTAAACTTGATAATAAAGCAAAATGTATGGGTGAAGTCATACTTTTAATTTCTCGCTATCTTTAAAGGCAACTAACTTTTTTTTTATTTTAAATGGAACATCCTGTATTTACTACCTCATTCAGATTTGAATTTTAACGGTTTTTAAGGTTGTTTATAGTATATATTTCCTCTTATAGTGTCGTAATAATTTAGAATCTTTGCCGCAGAAGTGAGCTTAAATATTTTTGTCTAAATCTATTTTCGAAAATTAATAAACAGAATAATATATGAAATGAGAAAACTTTGAATTATTGAAAAACTATAAGAGGTAGGCGTAAGAAATATTAATACAATCTTAAAGATAGTTCAAATTAGAATCTAAGTAAGGTTGTAAATATATGCTGTCCCACTTAAAATAAGAAAGTTACTTGCCTTTAATAATAATAGGAAAATTATGGTTTTTGTTCGCCCTGTATATTTTCTTGCATCACTTTTGCTTAATTATTAAGCCTAATACTTTGGGCTAAAAAATAAATACAATTAAAAATATCTAACTTAAATATGGATGCACCCCTCTTAAAGTTTAGTTTACATTTTGAATAATAGCTTTTATTTAGTCTGTACTATCCAAATATGCCACAATATAAGTACAGGATGTTCCATTTACATTTTTAATACTTTGGTGTGTAACTTCTTGGTCATACTGCATATTTCGAAATAATTTTAAAATGTGCTCCTTATGAACTAGTATAACCCTTAACAAAAATATTATGAAAATATGTTACCATTTTTCGCATAAAAATCAACGCGAATGAAATGCCCATCCTGCATCTACATTTTGTCATGTCTATGGTACACTCGGTTCAAATTTTACGATGACATTTAAACCAATTCATTAAATTAAATTGGAATGGAAGTATCAAAATCTTAAGTAGAAGTTAAATTAAAATAATTTATGTGCCAAATCAGCGCTATCTATGCAGTCAAATAAACAAAACAAAACTGATGTACTTAAAAGAAATTATAATGGAAAGAGTTATTAACAAATTAGTTAAATGATAAATAATGCTAAGGTTCGTGTTTCAATCTTGGTGAATGCATTGAACATGTTTCGGCCTAAATGCCATCTTCAGGTGTGTGAACGTCAATCCGTTAAGTTAACGAGTCATAATGTTTAAACACTTTAAAATTTAAATTTCAAATTCTTTATAGTGTTGTTTTCATTCGGCAATCGAAGGAAACGAAGAAGTCGATGAGTTAGCAAGGAAGAGATCATCGGTTTCATACACAGGCCCAGAACCTGTTCTGGGAGTATTCAAAAATACAACAGGAGAGCAGGTAAGAAGCTGGGTAAAGGAAAAAAAAACAAAAAAAAGCAATAGGATAAATAAAATGCATGGGAAGACCTTTATCAAGGAAGAAGACTGAAAAACTACTACAGCTTAGTAAGAATCATCTTCCCACCGTAGCATATCTCCTTACAGGGCACTGAAAGAATTGAACACTGAAGATTGAAAGCGATACTGCAGATACCAACTGCAGAATGGGATGACAGAGAACGCTTACCACATTCTGTATGAATGCGAGATTCTGGTCACAAAAGAAAGAAAAAGGCAGTTTTTGGCAAGCCAAAAATTAACTCAGAGGATCACTTCGATCAACCAGCCAGAGATCTGTACAGACTAGTGCAAGGTACTAGAACACTGCATTGGCTGATATAATATAAGTGGAAAAAAAAATTGGGAGACCAAATGGGAGATTGCAGATCAGACGTCTCCTCCAAAAAAAGGTAGCCCTTACTTTCCAACGACTAAAAATGTTGGTTGGGTTGTTAGTATTTTTCAAAAAAATGTTGCGAATTGGTTTGTGTAATTTTACATCTTCAACATTGCTCCCTCTGGCGAAATTTTTGTTCCTCAAACTCTAGTAGTAACATAGACTATTTCTTGAAAGAATTAAAAAGACCATCATGGCATATGCATTTTTTACGCTTGTTCAATTCTAGATGGTCTTTTCAATTTATTTTGTTAAACGTCACACGAATACTGTTTTGGTGTTCGATACTATAAATTCCAGAATTTGTAGAGCTTTTGTCACTATTTCTGCTTGCCTCTTCCTCTCCCGTCATTCTCTTGTTGTTATTGTTGTTGCTCCATTCGGGGCTCGTGATGCGAGAAAACATCATTTTATAGGTTCCTACTAGGTGCTCACCATACCGCAGCTTCCATGAAAGCATACCAACACATACATAAATACGTACCCCTGATTTTGTATATAAATGCATAAAGTCTAGACGGGAAAATGTATTCTAATCTCGCAAGAATTACGGCAAATACGCCCCGTAGTTTATTTATCCCGAACGAAATAATATTTGCACAGGGCGCCAGTACGTTAGCTCCGTGCAATTTTGACTGAGTAATATTTATTTACATACGCTTATGTAACAACGTGTGCTGTCGGATTTTGAATCGCGAATGTGTATGGTAATTTCAGAGCGCGCGAATGCGAAGGCCGAAGATTAGCCAGTGTTTGTATCACAGTACTTCCGTAGAAGTAATTTGCCGTACGCATATAGGTAAAAGGGGAAGCAATGTTAAACAACAAAATTAATAATACAAGTTTGTATTCAATCCTGTAGCTAGTACGTTCGACTCAAAAGATGACATAGGGAAAATAAGTGATAAGGATGTATCTCCTTTAATTTACCAGCAATTGCGTAAGTGCAGATTCTAAGAATTATTTTTTTATTCCATTCTTTGGCGGAAACTACAAAGGTTGATTCATACTATCGGTCAGCTCAAATATTGTAACATTCATTTTGTATTGTTTAATTCACATTCGAGTGCACGGTCAAGTCACGGATAAACAATACAAAATACATGTAACAATATTTTATCTGATCGTGACCTGGCCGATAGTGTGAATCGGCCTTAAAGGCGAATGTAAATCTCTAGCCAAAAACATTACGGCATCTTTGTCGCATACCGTGAAAGGAATTAGGGACGATTGTCGGCAGATATACTTTTCTTTTGTTGCTTACTTTAGCTATTAATTACTTGCATACCCGCGTGCTCAGATGATGTAATTTGGAAATACTTCATGCTGTGACGCATTAAAAATGTTTTCTTGTACAATTATTTAAGAAACAAATTTACTGAAGCCCTTACTTCCATTATATTGTTGGCTAAACCGAAGTGTTGTGGTATGTGTGGAGTTATCAAGAAATTGTTCTAAAATTATTTGAAAGGAAGATATGAATTTAGTAATATTAAACATAAGATGTGCGGTAAAGTCGATTTTATAAAATCAACGAGTATATTATTTGATCAAAGTGTTCCTCAAGGTAGTGTTTTGAGACCTCTTTTGTTTCTGATATTTATTAGTGACTACACTATCTGAGAGATTTTAATTTAGTAATGTATACTGATGTCACCAACTCTGTCGTGCTTGATTCAGATATCAATGAAATTGAGGATAATGTTAATTTACCATTAAAAGAAATGCACATAGTTTTGTAATTAATTAATCAAAGTTTATATTCATCTAATACTTTATCGAGTGAAACATGGAAAGTGGTACATGGTACATCTGCACAAATTCTATTTTTCTTACCACCTCCGTCCATAAATCACTTAGTAGATTTAATTAACCTCTCATTACAAAATCCTGTCTTTCCTTCCCGTTTGAAGCTTGCTAGAACAACTCCCGCATATAAAGGAGGGAATATTTTTGTCAGATTACAGACCTATCTCTGTGCTGTCAACATTGTCAAAAGTTTTGGAAAAAAAAGTTGTCAATTCAAGACTTAGGAAGTTCTTAGAGGCTGACTTTCTAGTTGCTTTCTAGTTGTCAATATGGCTTTAGGCCTGAAGTGTCCACCGCAGATGGTGTTTATGATTTCTTATACCATATATTCGAAAATATTAATAATAAACAAATTACTGCCACCATATTCTGCGACCTCTCTAAGGCTTTGATTGTATTTCCCACTCTATTCTTCCTTGCAAACTTGGAAAGTATGGCTAAAATTATTGATTGGTTTCGCTCACACTTATCTGATCGCCGTGAATATGTAAGACTGAAAGCGGTAACGACTTCGTTAAGTCAAAAGTTGAGAGATTTGTGTGTGGTGTGCAGTAGGGCCTGGTGCTGAGGCCAACCTAATTTTTAATATTTATTAACGACCTAGCACGTGTTTTTCGTCAATCACACTAGGTTCTTTACGCTGAAGATACTTTCATGGGGATTTGGAGAATTTAGTAAATACTGCCTTCTTTTAAGTCTGGCATTTGTGTTACCAAGTAGGTATTTTAAGGACTACAATAGATTTTAATGTTTTATTATCATTTTATTACACGTGGGGTCGCATTTTGGGGGGCGATCAGCATGTATTTCTACATTTGTTACACAGAAGTAAGCGTAGAAGCAATAGATAGGAGTGCCTATTATGTAGACCCTATTTTAAGAAATGAAACATTTTACTATAGTTAGCAATATTTATATACGGACGGTTAATTTTAGAATTCAGAAACGAAAACGATTTTTTATGTAATTAGATTTAAATCTGATTTTCATATATCACAGTGTAATTCTAAATTAGTTAAAAAGCCACCACGAATTATTGGGTTTAAAACTCAAGATATCAAATCAATAAATAGTAGGTCAAAAGTAGAATCAAAATCAAAGGGTGTTTAGATGAGTATTTCACATTATGTAATAAGTGTTTGTAGCTTTTTGTCCTTTATTGTATTGTATTAATTTGTTATCTAATATTGCACTGACATATCTCATACATTTGTTAAAAATATTTTATGAAATGAATAAAGATTACATATTACTATTAAACAAAAAACTGTTTGAGGTTTAGTTCTTTAAGAATTTCTTAATGCGGATGTATAAAATAATCTATCAGAAAATGCCAACTAGCAATTAGCAAAATATATTTATATTAAAAAAGACTAGAAAATATAGAAAAATCTTATACCCTTTGGAATAAATTATTACCCTAATTTCAAAAAAAAAATAGTTATTCTTTCTTAATGCTTTACTCCTATTGCTTTCTATGACGACACAAGATTATTGGAATTTTTGCGCAAAATGTGGATTAGATATTTTGACGTTAAAACTTTAGGAATTATGATGCTTCCACATAATAGTAATATAAAAAATATGGACAAGAAGAAAACTTTTTGTACACGAAACTATTTAAAAAAGAAACTATTATTGTATAAAATATGTAGCCATAGAAGGTGTGCCTCTTAAATTGAATGAGGATTAAGCGGTTTAAGTTATATACACCCTAATATAACTGAAATAAAAACAATTTAAACTAAAACTACCTTTGAAAAAAAATCATTGTCTACATAAATACTGATATAACAAAAGCAGGTAAACTATACAAGTAAAGCCATTAATAACTAAAACACTAAGAAAAAAAAAACGAATAGTTGATTGGAATAAAATTTCGACGTGAACAAGCAAACTAAAATTCAAAATCCTTTGGCGGAAATTACAAAGGTATAATTCTGGGAACAGGTATTTATTATCTTTGGAGACGATAGTTCACTCCGTCGCGGAGTACGATGGCATTGCATTTAAAGTAGATGTGAATTCGTTTTACGTATCTAAGTCATAATTTTTTGAGTTGATTGTACATACTATACTACTATAAACATAAAAATTCTCGATTACATAAACATAAAACCTTTCGTTATTTACTTCATAGTAGGTAACCTGTCCGACAGATGTATTTATTATCTACATCTGCGTTCTCACTTGCTCTATAATTTATCAAACAAAAACACTTTTCTACGACATCTAGTGCATGTACAGACATATTTCTCAGTTACGTAACGTAAAAGTATGTGTTTAATTTAGACAGGCGTATTTACAAAACTAAGTCTCTGTATCCCTGATAATATCTAAATGCACATCTATTAACATGCGTTTAACATTTTAAATTATACACATTACGGATTAATAGCTCCGTTAAGATTATCCATAACCGTACTTGCTAGATGTATATTATGCATGTTAGGGATTTACGCATATTTTATGACAGAAACAGCGTACGTATCTCTGGCTATATGCTTCTGTGCACGTGGAAATGCTTTACTAAGCGCGTCGTATGCATATCTAAGAAAACGATTTTAGTACCTACTACCAGGTACAATAAATTGCAAACTCAGTGGTGCATAAAATATTGAGTTTGCGCTATATAGCTCGTTCAGCGTGCGCTGAATTTTTTATAGTTGGATGCACGTAGAAATTGCGACAAGAGGTATCAAGATTCAAAACACAAAAGTGAAGAACCGGGTTTATATTCTCTTGTTAATTAATATTACAACATGCGATTGCAAAATAAACTACACATTTGTAGTTACCAAATGCGTCGCAGTTGGATTCTTAAGCAGAAGAAGTAATCTCGAGACTGGAAAGTGTGAAGTTACTGTGGAGGCACTAGATTGGGTAGTAGTAGTAATAGTAGTAGCATTTATTTTGTAATGAAACCATTACAGAAATTATTATAAAATAAATATGTTGCTTATAATTACAAGTAACAATGTCAATATAAATAAAAGACAAATAAATAAATAAGTAAAAAAGTAAGTAAGTATATGACACACAGATTACGACTGACAAATAAACATAAAAAGACAACTAGAACAGCAGAAACTCATCAACCGAATAGCACTCCCTCTGCATCAGAATTCCCTTTACTTGCTTTTTGAAGGCGATGGATGGCAATTTTTTAATATCCATGGGCAAGTGATTATCATAGTTTAGCACCCCAATAGTCGATTGACTTCTGGGAGCAGGTCAGGCGGTGGTAGGGAACCCTCATTTCATTCCTCCCTCTTGTGGAATAGGTATGTAGCTCCACCTATACTCCGTAAATGGTGGGTGTTGTTGTGCACATGCATGACGACGGACAAAATATATACAGATGGTAGGGTAAGTATATTTTCGACTGAGAAGAATGTTTTACAGCTTTGATTATGTTTTAGGTTGCACAAGATTTCAAGCGCCCGTTTTTGCAGTAGGAAGATTTTATGCGCCTCCGTCGCCAGTCCCCAGATAATGACTCCGTAAGACATAAGGGAATGGAAATATGAGAGAAGTAGCAACTTTTGCGGCTTCCAACGTTGCCGTGTGTTTTATTCTCTTTATGGTGTACAATGCCGATGACAATCTACTGCTCAAATCGTCCACATGCTGGATCCATCTCACTTTGGAGTCAATTATAACTCCAAGAAACTTTCCATATGATGAAGCACTGCTGTCGGTGGCGAAGGTTATATTTTGTGTTTTGTCATAATTCAATCTTAATTTGTTTGCAGCCAGCCATTCTTCAGCAATTCCAACTGCCTCTTGGGATTTTTCATTTAGTTTTTGAGGGTTCTCAGCGTGCACCAAGAGTGACGTGTCGTCCGCATATAAACAAATTTCGGTTCCACCCATGTTTTGCGGAAGATCATTAATGTATATCAGGAACAGGAGTGGCCCAAGTATTGATCCTTGAGGAACTCCATATTTGATGCTTCCTAGATCTGACTGGGAACCATTCCAAGATGTTAGTTGGACTCTTTCGCTGAGGTAAGATAGTAGCAAAGTTAGTGGTTTCCCCTTATCCCGTAATATTCTAACTTTCGCATCAAAATCGAGTGACTCACTGTATCAAAGACCTTAGTTAGACCCAGCAATGTCATTCTGAAATAGATCCTGGAGTCATAGGCATTTTATATGTCTTTAATCATTTGTAATATCCCGCTTGATGTAGAATGCCTTTTTCTGTATCCATGTTGTTTCAGAGATAAATAATTATGCTTTCCAGATAAGAAATCAATCTTGATGCGATTGCCTCTTCAAATATCTTTGAGATGGCTGGCAGAATACTTATTGGACGATAATTTTCACATTTATTTTTATCTCCCTTTTTAAATATTGGCGATACTTTCGCAGTCTTTAATAATCTCGGAAAAACTCCCTGTTCGACACATTCATTAAATATACTTGAAAGAGGGTGTGCTTAATTCTGCATTGAGTTGTTTTAACACGTAAGTGGATAAATGATAAATGTCTGTTGTATGTTTTCCTCTTATGTTTCGTAAAATTTTACCTATTTTCTCAGGAGTAATTGGTTGAAAAAAGAAGGAGCTGCTACCGTTCAACTTCACAGCACTTAGAAATTCTTCCGAGGAATGTGTTGATTGAGTGTCATTTGCAATACGTTCACCAATATTGCAAAAGTATTTATTTAAATCGTTGGGAGACAAGGATGAAGTTTCTTTTTGGGTGGTTGAGTTCATGGTTGAGATTGGGTGCCTAGAAACCTAGGGTCTCACCAAGTCAAAGCAGAATCAGATTTCAAATCTTCGACATTATTGCAGAATGAAAGACCTTCATCGATTGAAAAATACTGTGACAGTTCTTTCTGGCGATTACGATACACTGAAATATGTGTGGTTGGAGCTAATAGTTTCCAACTTTGAAGTCTAAGATCCTAGTATTTCGGCTTGAGTTCTTGACAAATTCAGATCTCGAATAAAGTCATGTAATTCTGACTGATTTACTGAGCGCGTCGTATGCGTCCGTCCTCTAGAGATGGCAAACATTCATCATTGCCGGTCCATAACTGAAAAAGTTTTTACTCGAAACACCTACTGGTCTTGGTACCGCCAAGGCTACTTAGTAAGGTACTGGACGAGTAACAGAAGACACACTAGCGTAACTAATCTCGTTCTTATTTTTGTTGGAGAACCAGAAAGCTTTCGTGCACCAAAAGTAGCAATTAGACAAATGGTTCGTTTGTTCACGTCAAATCATAGGTCTTGGAAATGGCATAGCGCTGTTCTTACTGTTTGACCAGCCCTTCAGTGTAACAGCACACCGCGTGCAGCAAATGTGAGCAGCCCATTCCTTGTCCTGATATTTAATGTTTAAATCACTTTGAAATGCTAAATGATACTCCAGCAGGGGACCTGATACATTGCCGACAAAGTTAATTAAGAACTGTGCGGACATTCTCTGCATCCCGCTAGCAAAAATGATTAACCTCTGTTTTCGAAGTGGCATTTTTCCCAGTTATCTGAAATTAGCCATAATAAAACCGATTTATAAAAAAAATAAAAAATACAAATTTCATAATTACAGACCAATTGCTTTAATCTCTATTATAGGAAAAGTAATCGAAAAAGCAATTTTAAAGAGTTAATGCATTTTTCTGAATTATGTAATTTAATAACTAATTTACAAAATGCATACGTTAAAGGGAGATCAACCACACGAGCGATATATATGTTAGTCAACGAAATAATGCAAGTAATGTCCGATAAAAAGACTGCAGCGGGAGTATTTCTAGACCTTTCAAAGGCTTTTGACAGTGTTGACCATGCCATCTTGCTGCGTAAACTAGAAGTAATGGGATTCCGAGGAATAGTGTTTAGCTTACTGAGATCGTACTTAACAGGCCGTAAACAATGCGTAGAAGTAAACCTAAAGGGTGAGATAGTTCGATCAAATTGGCTAGACACTGATAGAGGTGTGCTACAAGGTTCATTACTAGGAGCTTTTCTGTTTATATTATATACAAATGACTTGCCTGGCATAACAAATCATTTTCTAAATATATGTATGCAGATGATACATCGGTGATTATTTCAGAACAAAGCAGCAATGAACTCAGAGATGAAATAGTGAACGTTATTACAAGAATGGATACCTGGTTCCAGACGAATAATTTATCATTAAACATTGAAAAAACTAATTTAATAAAATTTGCTCTAAGAAATAATGAAACGATAACAATTAATTACGACAACAAACAATTAACATCTACAGACACAGTTAAATTCTTGGGAGTACATATAGACAGCACCCTAAACTGGAAAGAGCATGTTAATATTCTCACCAAAAACTTATCTGGAATGGTTTATGCACTGAGGGCAATATCTTCAGAGGTCCATAAAGAAGCAGCATTAGCAGCGTATCACGCTTACGCAGCGTCCAGGCTAAGCTACGGAAGCAACTCGGTTGACGTAGAACGAGTATTTAGACTCCAGAAAGCATGTTTACGAAGTGTTTTCGGGCTGAAAAAGAGAGAGACCTGCAAAGAAATTTTCAAAATGAATAATATACTTACTTTACCGGGACTATATATTTATGAATGTGCGTGCTTTGGAAAGAAACACTACAGTGAGTTACTTGCCAAATACGAAACAAACCATAATTACAATACTCGAGAGTGTGATAAAGCAACATTACGTGTGCCCCAAAGTACATACACAAAAATACACAAAGGCGTGGTGACACAAGTTCATAAAAATTTATAATAATGTTCTAAAAGAATTCAAAGATTGCAGTCTGATGACTTTCAAATATAAAGTAAAAAGATACTCAACAATGAAGTGTTTATATAATGTGCAAGATTTTTTCCTTTGCTCTTAGGAACGTTTATAAACTTTATGTTTAATTATTTGTTGGTTTTTTCTAATTTTGTAATTCTTTTTTCTCTTACTATTTGTATTCTATTTCTTTTTTGACTTATTTCATACTGGTTTTTGGTATTATGAAATAAAAGGGATATTATTATTAAAGTAGCAATCAGATAAATGGTCCCTTTGTTCACGTCAAATGTTCTGATATTGAATGTTTAAGTCACTTTGAAATTCTGTAAAATTTAATGTACTTGGACAAACTGCAACGTATGTGACGAATTGGAAACATTTCGTGGATATTCTGTCTACGCTAAAGACTGAACCTACAGACATTTTAGTAAGTTTCGACATTATATCGCTATTCACTAACATACCCACGGAGGACGCACTGGCCTTACTTCCAGAACTTGGACTACAAGAATACATCATTGAATTAGTGAAACTGTGCTTATCCACGACATACTTTTTGTATGAAGGAAAATACTACGAGCAGAAGAACGGAACAGCAATGGGAAGCCCTTTATCACCAATAATAGCCAACTTGTTTATGGAAGCATTTGAAGAAGAAGCCCTAAGTTCCAGCGATATGAAACCCAAGTGTTGACTGCGACATGTCGACGATACTTTTGTAATATGGCAACACGGAGAAGAAAAACTACAACAGTTCTTGGAACACATAAACTCACAGCACCCAGCCATCAAGTTTACCATGGAGAAAGAACAAAATGGAAATCTCCCTTTCCTGGATGTTATGGTTAAGAAAATAAAAGAGGGAATGCTACAGCACGCAGTATTTAGAAAGAAGACGCACACCGATAGATATCTGCGTGCAAGATCTCACCATCATCCGATGCAGAAGAAGACATTAATACAAACATTGCTATCCAGAGCCGAAACCATCAGTGACGAACAGCATCTTACCAGTGAAAAGATACATTTGGAGAAAGCACTAAAGAAGAATGGTTACACTGACATTGACATAAGGAGAGCCACTAAGAAGAAGACGACACTGGAGACAACTACAGAACCACGAAGAGGGATGGCGTGTTTACCTTACATAGCAGGAGTCACCGAAAAAGTAGGCCGAATTTTGAGGAAACATAACGTACAAGTGCGCTTCGGGACTGCAACGTCGATCCAGCAGTATCTACCGACCGCAAAGGATAGGAGGGGCGCACAGAAGGTATCTACAAGATAACATGCTAATGCGGACAGTGCGAAACGTCGAGCGAAAGTTTTGACACACGGCGAAACCCGCAAGAAGCTGTTAGTTATATTTAATGTACTTTTTGAAAAAGCTATATAAAATAATTTCTCAATATCCTGACGTGATGGAACAAATTTAAAATTAGTTTTAGAATCAGCATGAAAAACGTGTAACATGTAATTGTCTAGCCTTTCATGAATAAAGTGTATAAGATACTAGTTTGGTCGCCTGGACATTTCCTCCGTGTTGATTCGCAATTGGTCAGATTAGGGTTGCCAAAGAGGAGATTTAGGTTGAGTTGGTGTGTCTAAGTTTTAACAAACCACGTGTTGCAGTTTTCCGGGGGACGCGAAGCCGTTACAGGACTCGACAACACTTGACAGACTTCCTTAACGACCGATGCGACTACCCCACCTACCTACCGCTCGGCTGCCTGGCCGCTCGTTGCATCCAGCCATCCCTAAGCGACGATCCCCCACAGTCGACGGACCCTTCTCCTCGCCCTGACAAGATAAAATGTGTGTTTATCCGTCTTCCTGGGGGTAACAGAGAGAAGTGAAGACCCGAGCTCCGCTATAGCTACTCTGAATTTCAGTTTTTTTTCCTTTTTTTTTGCAATCCCCAGTCGACGGGGTGGCGCGCTGCGTTAGAACCGACGGAGTAATTCAATTCTGCGACGAGACGGAAGCTATGGAGTAGAGAGCCGCTTCGCTGTCGGAATCCTGGGAAACTTTTTTACAACTACGGCATTTTAAATTTTACGGGGCTAGGTGTGCATACGCGCGCGCCGAGGAAGATTGTAGTTTCTACGGGGGAAAATGTATGAGTTATGAATACTATATCGCGTGGAAGACAAGTTCTTATTGGATGATTACGCCAGCTCGTTTGAGAAATACGACGTCTTGATTTAACCTTGAAATGTGGATAATCTCATAGAAAAAGAATAACTTCCGATTTCCCGACTGTTTATTGATTGGAGTCTTAAACAGATATAATAAAATAATATCATTTATATCAACCAAATTACCAACATTCTTAGGTAGTAATTCATTTTAGATTTCTTAGATCTATATCAGCGTCCCGCACCCCTTTTTACCTTGCGACCCATAGAATATTAATAGAAATGCAAGGATTGCAAGCTTTTCCCGACTGTTTATTGATTGGAGTCACAAACAGATATAATAAGAATAATATCATTTATATCAACCAAATTACCAACATTCTTCGATAGTAATTAATTTGAGATTTCTTGTATCTATATCAGTATTCCGCAACCTTTTTTACCTTGCGACCCAAAGAATATTAATAGAAAGCTTTTTACAGTAAAGCATGCAATCCTTGCATATTTGCCGTCCTGCTGGCCTTTCAAGATCTAATATCGACATATGTTCGGTTAAACGTTCGAACTTACATCTCCTCTTAGCTTAATTGGTAAAGCAGTCGTCCGGTAAACGAGAGGATGTAGTTTCGAATCCTGCATGAGGAGAAAATTGTTTCTTGAGAAAAAATTCCTTCCAATTATTACAGTTAATAGCAAAAATACATTATTTTGTTTTTAATAGAAATATTAGGCGACCCATACAACAATGCGGAAAGAAATGATAGCAGGGGTTAGGTTTTCTGAAACAAAATTAAGGCTTAGCTTTTGTGTTACTAGTCAATGGGTCATACAAATACTGCGTAGGTAAGTATAAAGAGTACATATTTGGTTTTAAACAGGTGTTTTCTTTCTCAGAATATTATTAATAATTTTTCTGCTCCTGAGCTTTGTACACCAGCTTGTCTATTCGTGCTTCAATAAAATTAGTTAATACAATCCTCATTGCAGCGTCAATGTTTTTAAGCTTATTTTTATATTTATTTTTAATCGCAGGTAGGGCTGAAAAAAACACTTTCCGCTAGATATGTTTGTTGTTGCAGATGGTAGTAGAACCTGCATTGCCTTTTCACTCAGTACTTGATATCCTTCTCGTATTTGTATCCAAAATTTACCCAAATTCTTCTTGCATGACAGTTCAGCTAACTTTTCTTTGTCCGATCTATAAAATTATAACCTTCAAATGCTAAAAATAGATTTTGTATCCACATATTACCTAACCAAATATCTCCAATGCGAGGAAATAAGTAAAAAAACCTTTCTTTTAATTTTAATAGATGATTCTGCATTATAATATTCATTTTTCTTAATTCCTTCGTCATTTAGTATTTTGTCATTTGATAGTAACAAGAAAATCAAGCTTTGCTTTTTTTTATTCGATCAACCAAATATCAATTTTTTTTGATAATAGCGTCAATCTTTATTATTGCAGGCAAACAAGTTAGTCATTGGCCCTTGCATCGATAGAGTTAATTCGTTTAAACGAATGCAAAAATATCGGCAAGATGAGCAACTTTCGCAAGCCATGTATTATTTTTCAAATATTTTGTTAGTAGTGAATTTTTGTTATTTAATAATATTTATACTTCCACCCTCAACTCAAAAAATCTCTTAATATTCTTCCTCTCGAAAGCCAATGTGTATGGGCATGTAATAGCAAAACTTTATGGTCGGACTTCAGTTCCTCAAACATTAGAGCGAAAATTCGAGTTTGCATTGCGCTATTCCGAATATGATTCATTATTTTTATACACTGGTCTAAAATGGTGTCTAAATGTTTGTTTGTATTCTTAGATAGTAATGGTTCGTGATGATGAATGCGGTGAATTTTAATTATATTTTTATGTGCAACTTGTTGTATTTGATCTCGTAACTGCTTGATACAACTGGTTTGCTCCAGCGAATATTGTATTTTTTAACTTTCAATTACTTTTTACTTTATAGGTACACTTATTATTTTTAGTGTCAAATTATTTTTTTCTCGGTATAAATTCTGATACACTCTTTTACCGACGCGTACATTTTTTCTCCCTTCAATTTTCTAAACAAACCTTTTTTGGTTTCTCAAGTCATGGCTTTCCAAGTGATCCGTGTCAAATATTTGTCAAATTTTAACTATAATACGAAAACCGTTCATATGTACCAATTTCCGACTTCACACTATATACTGGGAGTACAGTTTATTTCAAATTTAATTTTAAGATGTTAATCTCGATCAAATTTTGGTTTCTCATACATTTTACTACTTGTATTTTGTATTAAAATTAATTAATTTCAAAATATTCTTATCTGACAGCTGATATTACAGATTTCTATATTGAATTAGAGTTAGAATTTCTGTTTCTGCCGATAGATGTCATAGTTTGACAGATGTAATTTTCATTAAATTAAAATTTTATATTTTTTTGTTTTTAAATTTTGATAACTGAAATGAATAAT
Organism: Protaetia brevitarsis; assembly: GCA_004143645.1. Classification (NCBI taxonomy): domain Eukaryota; kingdom Metazoa; phylum Arthropoda; class Insecta; order Coleoptera; family Scarabaeidae; genus Protaetia; species Protaetia brevitarsis. The sequence goes on from RXPK01001487.1 coordinate 21,322, forward strand.
TGCAGTTTACAATTAAAGCCTAGTTTTAACAAAATTAATAATTTATATATATTTTTTTCTGTTTATAATTTTTTTGCACTTGATTTTTTGATTTTTATTACTTAACAATTGAAGTTCTCTTGATGATAAAATTTGAACAATAAACTGTAAATTAATTTGATGTTTCGTGATTAAAGATGTTTAAATGTGATTTTATTTTTATCACAATATGTTCCTTTTTAGAAGGAGAGATAACAAGATATGTTTAGGTTTTAGTAAGTTTTCTGTTGATAACAGGGCCCCACGTGTACCCAAAACAATTGTCCTGAATTAATAAAATCTTGTGTAAAGTTCATTTACCATAACAGACGAGGTACGTCATTACTTGCACATTGGAGCCATGCAATACCATATTATTAAAATAACCAACTAACATATAACTTATTCATGCTCAATTAAAGATATTATGTTGGTGTCTACTGCCTTTTAAATTGCATGCTTGTCACATCTTCCCAATGTATTTTCACCATTAATTATTGCTGTCAACTGTCAAAGGGTTATATTCTGCATTTGCAGTAAAGTGTGGGAATTTGCGTTTATACTTGGTATATATTTATTTAAAGTAAGTAGTTATTACAACTAAACCATACCGAAACCACTGTGTATACAATCGAAGGAGTTAATAGTTTCGTTAATCGTGTATTTCGACGCAGAACGCGAGAACAACGGGCCATTACTCCCGTTAACTTTCGTGCGAGTAGTATAAAATCTATATATTTTTAATGTCATATTCTTTACAGTATTTCGTTTTTAGAGAGTTGTAAAAATTGAATATTCTACTCATTGTCAATGTGCTATTAGAAACACAATTTATGACATGTACGAAAACAGTGAGTATATACAAATATTATTTACAGAAGTGGTTCTTTCACATACATTTTTCAAACTAACATAACACATTAAACATTTTGAACAGTGCTCTTAAAGAAAAAGACATTTTCTATGGTTGAAACACATTGTTGTGGTAGATATTATTTGTTCTCAAAGAAAAGGAAGTTTGTTACCAAACGATGGATGAAATATGGCAGATCGGAGGATGCATACAATTGTATAAAGCGGATTGAATTAAATTAGCCTGGAAATTTGACGTACTTGGTGTACAAGATAATGGAAACGAAATTCAGAAGTAGTAAATCAGAGAGATTGGATTGGATAGAGAAGAAACTTGCATACTAATCGTTGCTGTGAATGCTTTAAGCGATAATGGTCCCGATTAAATTTATTGTACTCACTTGTGCTTTTTTGTTATTTTTTCCACTGCTAGCATGATTAACATACTTTAAATCCTGATTTTCAAAAAGAATCATCACTAATATTAACGGTAAATGTTATTTTTAAGAGTTTCTTTATTCACCTGTCAAAGTGTTTGACAGTTAAATAACCTAACGGTTTGTTTACATTTTGACGAACAGAAAATTTGCAACACGGTTGTGACGTCATAGTAAACTGACTTACGTAGTACCTCGTTTGTTATAGTAAATGAACTATAGCACCAAGTGATCGAATATTTATGTATTTATTACCACGTTCTGGTCTTGTGATGCCTTTGTAGAGGTTATGAATTGGAAGTATCAAATTTAAAAAAAAATGGATTTTACACTTGTAGCGAATATAAAGATTTCTGGCAAATTTCTTGAACAGGCCATTTAACTCAATTTTTAACAACTAGAGTATTTTAAGTATCTTATCCTTTTGAACTAGGTAGTTTGAATGTTCTACGTTATATTTTTGTGGCATTTGGATGGATATTTACCGAAATAAAATACGCAACCTTGCGAGTAGATACTAAAAGCCGTAATCGAAAGCTCCGGCGGTCACACATAAGTCGGGTACACTCACTTCCGTGGCCATATGACCGTCTAGTCGTGCGAGAAGGGTCATCTAACACGGGCCACAATTGCTGTCGGTCTCATAGCTGGCGGTCAGGTTTGCGGTTATCTCTCCAGTTGTTCCTCATTGCTCCCTTTTGCGTTATGATCCGTTATGGAGGTTGGCCGGCTTCTACGCGAGGGGAGAATTTCAGCGAACGTGAATAATTGAAACCCGCAATTAAGTAAGACGGAGCGTCTAAAAACGAACCTTTCCTTTCACCGTCCCCATCTTTCATATATATATATATATATTGCTCTGTTTTTCAGAACACAATGCCCGGTATTTCTAAATTTTATTTTTTATAGTCTAATTTAATATTATATTCAAATTTATATTATTTTTATTTAGCTTGTCCGTTTACGATTTTATTTTTTTTTTCTTTTTTTTTTTCTCAATAAAAATCAAATTAAATAAATTAGTGGTTTCAATACACCCAGCGACCTCTCTAAGTAAGTGAAAGAAAACTGTGGAAAGTGACTTCCTACCTGCTAGGTGGCACGGGACGCTTCAAAGAGGATCAGATCGTCTGTCAGAATCGTACTCCGGACGCTTATTAACGAATAGGCAGCCTGTAGGCACCTAACGGGCGCACCCTTAAAGCCCTTTTTCGGTTTATTAAAATTTGAAGTAAATAAATATCGAAAATCGATGTAAAACACTTACTGTACAAAATAAAAGAAACGTTTCAAACCAAAACAAGCTTAAATCTTTATTTATTTACCCAAATGCTATGTTTCCTTATCAATTGAGACTCTATGATCACAAGGTACGTAAAATGGAATCAGTAAAATACTATATAAGACAATCTTTAATACAAAAACACGTCTTCAAACTCTCCTGGCATTTTTTAAAGACTAAAATGAGGTTATCGAAACGTCATATAATAAATTAAATATCAAATAAATAACGGCGCCATCTATCTGTAAACGGCAAATACTAAATTTTTATAGCAAACGATAATCTATGATTATCGTTATTTGTTAAAGATAGCTATTTTATCAGAGATCAAACTCGGTGATATTTTTATACAACCCTTACATATAAAAATTACTAAAATACTAAACTAAATGGCGGTTCTTATAAACTAACCCCCAAATGATCGTATGGTGAAATAAATTACACAAAAATATATAAGTTTCTGATTAAAATTGAAAGGGAACTGAATTAATTCCGTTCTGTTTTAGGTGAGGTGATTCTAACTTGAAAATACTAACTTGAAAAGGACACGACGCTTGGCAGACTCTGGAACTGGATGTAGGTTCGGTTAGATGGGCCCCCCGGTCTCGGTCAATGGCATGGAAAAGGCAATCTGGTCGGGAAGTCTTCGTAGGATATTTAGAGGATATATTCTTGGCAAAATTCAGGTATTCGATATGGATTTAATAAACAGGATTTGTATCGATACTTTTTTAGGTAATACTTCTTGGAACTTTGATAAATTTTTAAAAAATTGTGGCATAAAAACGTTATAGGAAAATTAAGACAACCGTCGTGTCTGGTAGCCACCAACAGAATGAGAATTCAAATCATATTCAACGGTCAACAGCTTTCAATTGTTATCGCTGCAGGTCGACCAACCTGAATTTTGAAAGATAAAGCTAACCGACATTAAAATACCGTTATTTTCTATAGTTTGAGTGGAATACGCCAAATGTTAAAATAAAAACACCCCGAAGACTGAAAAATCTCTCCGAGCAAAAATATAACATACATAAAAAAGATACCAGATCAGTTTGAATTAACATATAAAATAAAGTTTACATTATAATAAAGCAATATTTAGCACCTAATGCTAATATTATTCATTTTAAATAACTATCTTTAACAAATTCATCATTCGCCTGTAGAGTAGGCAACTGAGTACACGCCTCACTTTTGAATTACTAGATAATTTAGTTTAGAACCTTTTTGTGAATGCCTTTAAAATAGATTCCATACCTTAGATATCATAGCAATATATATATAGGCGAACACATCGGAAAATGAGTTTCTTCTTCCCGGATTCTTAGGTTATTCGAGAAGTGCGTCGTTTGTTCACTTTTATTACGAAGCGGCCCTTTTATTTTCGTACTTCCCGCAGTGGAAGAGGCGGGATTATGTCCGTAGATAAATGTTTGACGTTACAAATTACGTTACGTCAATATAGACTGTGCTCTCCTCCGAAGTCGACTTATTAAGTGGGTCGTGCGGGGGCTCAAGGGGGTGTGAGGGGTGGTTGGCGCTAATCGTCCTTCGCGTGGCAGAGGAGCATGTCTGCGATCGCTTTTAAGACGATGATGTCTCCGCTACTTACGATTTAATACCCAGGGAATGATGGTTTTAACTTTGAATCGCGAGCGAAGGGCTCTTAAACGATTATATCGGTGAAAGACGGATAGTTCGACCGCCAATGGATCAGAGAGGAAAATCGCGCGGGGCATCATGTCTCTTGAGCGACGTGACTGCATTGCTTGACTGCTTTCAGATATTTTAGATTCCAGATAAATAATTGCTTTTAGTTCTGTTGGGGGATGAAATTCGAGTCAATGTAGGAAGAGCTCTTAGCCAAACAGGATTAAGAGAGTAATTCTGCTTACACGAATTATGCTGTCACTAATGGGAAATATTTATTTAAAAAATATGTTTTAAAACCCTTTTTTCTGGATTTTATAGGCATTTCACCGCCTATTTTTTTGCAGAATAATAATCCAAAGTGTAATACTACTACTGATAGTATCTGTGAAATATATCTGTTACTGTAAAAGCCTGCATATTGGTTAATCTTAGGTTTTACCAGCAAATCTTAGAATTTACCAGCATGAGTTGGTAACTGTAAGGATGCATAAACAGGGACGATTTTTCGGGTTTTTATACATGCTAGGTTTTATCAGTGTAATGGCTGGTAAATGTTGGTTTTGGGAATCAAACAACTAGTACCTTTTAACTATTTATGTCAATTAACTATCAGCGAAAACCTTACATATTTTTACGTATTTTTATTTATTTATAATTTTATAATAATAACAATTCATTGATTCTTTCCAAAGATTGCAGATGTCAAAAAGAAATGCATGAAAGCTAGACAAAATCACTTACTTCTACTAAATCGCATGAAAATTGATTGTAATTATAATATAGGATTTTTTGGCTAAAGTTATTTTGAATTTCGAAATTTCCAAATTCTTGGTGTTATCAGGTAATTTGTTAAAAAATTTGTGTGCCAAAAAGTTGATGCCCGTTAAATTTTGAGCACAAATGTTTGTTATTTCTGGTGTACTAATTGTGAACCTCAAAAGAGGTGGAGTATCGATCTAAATTAAGTTAATCAACAAACAATGAGGGGAAGGTAAGAATTTTAAGAGATCGGAAGGCCCCTCTGCAGTATTCCCTATAGCTCAAGTCCACCAAGAGTCGTACAGCACGACGCTGCAAAGCGAAAACTCTCCCCCAAATAACAACACACATGCACTACTGTATATGAGCGAAGTAACATAACCACGTTCATGAGAAACCAAAATCTTTCATATTCCTCAATAAATAAATTGCAGAGGTAATAGACATGGTGATTTTGTCCACATGCGACTGCCATAGTAATTTCGAATCTAATAAAATCGCTAGGAAAACTACCGCCCGTCAGTAAAAGTACTGCTGTGTACTGACCGAATTGAAAATGCAAAATGAATATAAAAAAAAAAAATTAAAAATACATGTACTCACGCTGACAGTCGACCAAGGAACTGCCTCATACAATTCACCAGTCGTTTTTGTAACAAAAATCCTACTCTCGTCTACGTACAACGCAGCTGCACAAACAACACGCCAACATTTGAAGAAAAGGCGCTAACATATAAGAGCAAATAAAAGACATCTAAATAAATGAAATTAATTTAAAAAAAAACTGAACACTTAATTAAATAAATTAAATTATTAACTCATAAACTTAATCTTATATAAAAATAAAATCTACATCTGTGAAAATTCTTTCGAAACATTGATAAAGGCTGAACGGAGTAATCTATGCAACTTAAAAGAAAACTCTCGCGAAAACTGTGTGTCCGTCCACAGCAGTACGTAACTGAATTTTTTCTATGTCTCCTCCATTCTATAGCTAAGACTATTTGTGTCGTCAGCATATAAAATAAATTCAATATCAGAGGAGCAACTTGAAATGTCATTAACATATATTAAAAATAAAACTGGCCCCAAAACTGAGCCTTGAAGCACACCATGGTTAATGTTTATGAAATTTAATGACATGTCGTTCACCTTCACACATTGCATCCTGTCAGAAAGATAGGAGTTAATTAAATTTACCGCCTGGAGCGAAAACCCATAATAATGTAGTTTATCTAATAATATGGTGGAGGAGATATAGTCAAAGGTCGAGAAAACAGCTTGAACATACTCTGTCTTTAAATACTTCTTGAATAGTAAAAAATAACCCAAATAAAATTATCTTCTCACAAACACAACGCTTACGTTGGTTAATCTAATTGAATTAGTATTTTCTTATTTGGTAATTTACAACCAAATTGAAAGAAGACAATTAATCAATTATCATTTATTAATAGTTAGTAAAAAAGAAAACATTTCACTTGTTACAACACGGAGTGCTATTGTGGCATTTAAAATCGCAAGATAATCCTGATGACTTGCAAGCGCATTTCTTCGATATTTGGAAAGTTACATTTTTTGAATCCTTGTCCTCCGGTCAACGACAATTTTCCGACAATTTTTCCTCGAAGACTCACATCTTCATGTTTAACAACTTCTTCTATCTTTATAAGATCTTCAGAGTACGAGGAAAACTGATTCTGTGTGTAAAGCTGCTTTAATACTCCAATTTTGGTAAAATTCATTGTAGTTGGTAAAACTCATTGTCCTTTACATCTACCACAACTGCAATAATATTTTTTGGGTCAGTTTTAGCTCTGTCAAGGTCAGGTACTTTCAGTCTTACATTTTGGCCAACTTCCACATTTGGATATTTATCAGCAGACATGGCTTACATTTCTATATGCAGGGAGTGATGGTTTTAACTTTGAATCGTTAGCGAAGGGCTCTTAAACGATTATATCGGTGAAAGACGGATAGTTCGACCGCCAATGGATCAGAGAGGAAAATCGCGCGGGGCATCATGTCTCTTGAGCGACGTGACTGCATTGCTTGACTGCTTCAGATATTTTAGATTTCCAGATAAATAATTGCTTTTAGTTCTGTTGGGGATGATATTCGAGTCGATGTAGGAGGAGCTCTTAGCCAAACAAGATTAAGAGAGTAATTCTGCTTACACGAATTACGCTGTCACTAATGGGAAATATTTATTTAAAAAAATATGTTTTAAAATCCTTTTTCTTTCTGGATTTTATAGGCATTTCACCCCCATTTTTTTTGCAGAATAATAATCCAAAGTGTAATACTAGTACTGATAGTATCTGTGGAATAAATCTGTTACTGTAAAAGCCTACATATTGTTTAATCTTAGGTTTTACCGGCAAATCTTAGATTTCACCGGCATGAGTTGATAAATGTAAGGATGCATAAAAAGAGCGATTTTTTCGGGCTTTTATACTTGCTAGGTTTTATCAGTAACGGCTGGTAAATGTTGGTTTTGGGAATCAAACAATGAGTACCTTTTGACTATTTATGTCAATTAACTATCAGCGAAAACCTTACATATTTTTACGAATTTTATTTATTTATAATTTTATAATAATAACAATTTATTGATTCTTTCCAAAGATTGCACATGTCAAAAAGAAATACATGAAAGCTAAACAAAATCGCTTACTTCTACTAAATCGCATGAAAATTGATTGTAATTATAATAGGACTTTTTAGCTAAATAATTCATAAAAGTTATTTTGAATTTCGAAATTTCCAAATTCTTGGTGTTAGCAGGTAATTTGTTAAAAAAATTGGGTGCCAAAAAAGTTGATGTCTGTTAAATTTTGAGTATAAATGTTTGTGTGTAAAGCTGCTTTAATACTCCAATTTTGGTACCTAGTTTGTAAAACTCATTGTCCTTTACATCTACCACAACTGGAATAATGCTTTTTGGGTCAGTTTTAGCTCTGTCAATACCAGGAAAAGAAAATCCAATCTTAGAACCATAAAACTGGATGGGCAAAATATAGACTGGAGAGCGGAAGTTAAATATCTAGGCCTCACCCTAGATAATAAACTTCTATGGAACAAACATGAGCTTGAGGTAACCAACAAGGCCAAAAGAGCTCTGATGGTGTGCAGAAACTTTGCAGGGAAAAATTGGGGATGCAACCCAAAAATACTGCTTTGGATGTATACAGCGATAGTGAGACCGATCATCACCTATGCATCAGTAGCATGGAGCAAAAGAACTAATCTGGCCACCGCGAGAATTAACCTCTCGAAAGTGCAAAGATTAGCATGTGTATGCATAACGGGGCTATGAGAACCTGTCCAACAGCAGCTATTGAAGTAGTATTGGATCTTGCCCTCTCCACTTGTAGTGGAGGGTGTGGCGAAAAGAACCGCACTAAGAATGGTCAAGGAAGGAATGATTAGGCATAGCCTCAATCTCCTGACGGTGATCAAACCTGGATATGCCCGGGATGACATGTTAAAGAAATTTAGCTTTGTGAAGAAATTCACCACAAAGCTAAGTAACAGGAGCGAGTGGGATCATAACACCATCTTGAATTTTAATAGAAATGCCATCAAATGGTACACTGATGGCTCCAAAACGGCAGAAGGAACTGGAATAGGAATATACGGCCTAGAACTACATTTTCGAAAGCTTGGGAAAATACCCAAGTATATTTCAGGCGGAAATACACGCTATTGGAAGATGTGTTCAGTTCAATATGGATAGCAATATCGGAAACAGGAGATTATCATCATGTCTGATAGTCAAGCAGCCATCAAGGCGCTGAGCTCATATGAAATCAGCTCCAAGATGGTCTGGGAATGCCTAAGGAAACTAAATGAGCTAGGCAAAAGAAATAAAGTAACCCTCCTGTGGGTTCCGGTCACACAGGAGTGGAAGGAAACGAAATAACGGATAACTCGCAAAAAAAGGGGCTGAATGCCTTTCGTAGGGCCTGAACCTTTTGCGGGTTAAGTAGCAGTACAATACTGAAGAAACTAAAATAGAAATGGAGCAGAGAAAATCCAGTTACTGGGAAAATCTCCAGGGAATGACGCAGAGTAAAATTCTTCTGGGACTTATAACCAGAAGAGGTTTACAGAATGCATCAACCTGAGTAAGAACAGTGTTCGCATATTAACAGGAATACTTTCAGGCTATTGTAGACTGAAAGGACACCTGAGTAAGCTTGGATTGGAAAAAGATCCTGAATGCAGATTTTGTGGGAACAGGATAAAACATCCATCCACCTCCTCTCAAACTGCGTAGCACTGTGCAACTCGAGGGCATTGCACCTGGAGCATGTGAAATCGAAGAGGGAGCTTACTAGACTGGGGTCCTCTGACATCCTACACTTTTTAAAAGGAATAGGATTGGAAGGCCACTGTAAAGCGCAAGAATGGGGGACACAATAGATCCTTTAGGTCGCAGTGTAACACCACCCTTGATCTACATACATACATACATAGCTCTGTCAATGTCAGGTACTTTCAGTCTTACATTTTGGCTAACTTTCACATCAGCTGACATGGCTTTTATTTTTTCAGCTTGGTTTTCCAAATACAATTTTGCTGTTTTTTTTATTGTCTAGACAGATTCTATGTTTTTCCGTATTGCATCTTCTTGAGCTTGAGTTGCGTTTTTGTCTCTGAACCGTTACATTGGTGTCGTTGATTATTTGCTTCTTCTTCATCTTTTCAATTACAATCATTTCGTTTCTTGTGTTTTGTTTCTCACATTGTCACTGTTTATATTCTCTTCTGACTCATTTTCAACAACGTTGTCTTCCTTGTCCTGTTCAATTACATTTTGGACGTTAATATTTTGTTGCGTATTTTTTTTGCGTATGTAACAAATTCTCCAAATCTTCTTCAGATTTTAATAGTCTAATCATATCTTTAGCAATTGCTGACGTCGCAATGTCCATTTTCATTGGACTACCAAACATTGCTTCGTAGGGCAAGCATTTAATTCTCTCGCTCTATTTTTCATGGCTTGGATGAATTTCAAGCACTCTGACCACTTTGACGACTGATTGGTTTTCATCCACGTACTGAGCATTTTCTCACGAGTACGAGACGATGCGCCGAACACGTTATGTCTTTGTCAATATTTACCCTGTCTTTGAGGTGAATTCTAATATTTACAAGTGAATAGTGGTAAAAGTTCGAAATGAACGATGATCACAGAACTGTTCGGACTTTTACCGTTAAGAGTTAATAAACCTGCTTAAAAGGTTTTACTGGAAAATCTTAGGAACTACCAGTTTGGGCTTTTACAGTAACCAACTACTTTTGGACCTTGACAATTTTTCAAGTTTATTTTCAGGGGCTTTCCCTGCAATAGCTCTAATGTGTCGATTAAGTTTCTTTGGGTCTCAATTTGGGTTTTCCACCTCAGATTGGTATTTAATGGATCCTGTATGTTGTTAATGATGCATGTAGAGTATTTGGATTCTGGCCGTGTTCGGGAAATGTCGGTGAGAGCTATCCAAATAGGTTGCTTTGTTCCAATCCCGTTTTGTAGCAGATAGATTTCAATATTGCCACGCATTAGGGGTTGACCTGGCTGCACCTAAAACTGTTCTCATTGTTTCATGTAGTTGGGTGTCAATCCTTTGCACTTGGCAGTTTCGCTACCAAACTGGGGTACAGTACTTTGAAGTTGCAAAGACAACAGAGAGTGCAGCAGAGCGATGAGTATCTTTTCCCATGCCTCCCAGGTAGTCCCAGTAAGTGTGTGTTGTTGTCGCCAGTTTTCAGTGTTTGGTCATATTTACGTAGATGTTTGTCAAATGTTGGGGGCCTATTGAGCGTCACCCCAAGGTAAGAATGATTGCCATCAAAATGGATCACCAACTTGTCATATGCCTGCCTATTCGCCAGATGGAAAACACCTCAGATTTAGAGGGTTCGATAACAACTCCACTTTTATAGCAGTTCTGCAAGACTGCTGAATCTCATGTAAGGTCTGGATAGCAACCGTGAGATCGTTCGTGTGAAGAGACTTTTGTCAGAAGTGTAAGGCATATGATTAATATAAATATTAAAAATAAGCGGTGCAAGCACCGATCCCTGTGGGAGGACCTCTTTATTGTTACCTCTTTCCTGCTATTCAGCTCAACCAATATGCTGCAATTATTCAACATATTCAGGAGTTATTGTTGCTTGTAAATTATTCCTTTCTCCTTACAGTATCACATGCTCACGATAGATATATGAAGGAGACAGCGGTTTTCTAGAAGCCATCTTCAATGCGTGCGTAGTGAGCGCTAGAACTTGATCAGCACAACTGCGTTCGCTCCTAAGGCCAGCTTGTTCAATGTTGTGGTCTTCTTGTACTGCTGGGTAGATTCGATCGTACAAAGGGCGTTCTAACAGCTTATAACAATGTTGAACAGTAATATTGAGCGATAGCTAGAAGGGTCATTTGGTGGTTCACCTGGTTTTAAGATGGGCAGGATCCTGAATTTTCCGAAGATATTTTAGACATGTTACCAGTGTTTAGAATATTTGTGAAAAAAAAATAGTCAACCGGATCATCACTTCTAACACAAGGTTTTCAAAGATGTTTGAAAAAAAAAACTATCCACATCAGGTGGTTTTCGCAATTTCATTCTCTTCAAAGCCTCATTCAGCTCCTCGATGGAAGATGTCTCGTACTAGTAAGAATTTTGAAGAAACTCATTGAATTTGTAAAAATAAATTTAAAAGTTACTTGACTGTGCGGTAAATATACAATTTATATCAATATTACATATAAATTTTGTAGAACAATCGTTAAAAAACACACTAATATACGAACTTTACTGAATAATAGAAATTTTGCCTTATAAATTTATTTGTAACATTGTAGGCAACTTTGTTATCAACGATTTTACATGTAATTTTACTATTTTTTCCTTTTTATAGTCTACTGGGCCTTTACTCGAAAAATGGTTATTGATTGTGAAAAATTCGTCAGCGTATTAAACTACCGAATGATTTATTAACTCATGACGCGCTGAAAAACCGGTAACTCACTCGAGATTTATACGTTTAATCCCAATGAAAGCCTATACGAAACGCGTAGGTCGTAGCTTTCCGCCACTTAGAAGTCCCTCTTTTCCCTCTACGCCGAAAAAAAAATGTCCTCTACGATAAGACCGGCGTTGGGTGGAAGTCGGAGGACGCCTCATTAATCAGCCGATGGGAATTGAGTGCCGGAAGACGAGTAGTTGCCACGTCAAATGTTTCGTGACGTTGCGTAAACAGCGCGCGTACGACACCGTGCCGTACAATCGAGGAGAGATTTAGGGGCGCCCATGAAGTACTTATTAAGAGGAATAATATGGCGTGCAACTACCGGGAGCCCAGCTAATATTTCATTTATTAAATTGCTTAATTATATTACGCGCAGGACAACTGTGACAAACGAATACTTCGCGAGATATTAGCTCGCGGGCGCCATGGCCTAAATCATTTGCGCGACAGCAATAATGATTTAAAATGGTGAAAGGACCGCCTATTAATCATGGTGTAATTATAGCTTAGACGCGGGTGGTGATATTTTAACAATTTCGGTGAGATTTAATTAAGGCGTTCTGTTCTTTTCTTTAGATTTACCACTGGTATACAATTGCCATTTTTTTAAGGAACGTTTATTTCATTTAAATTAAACATTCATAGTGACAAAAGTGAAATGAAAGTGATATGAGAGAAAAGACTGTCTTTAAAGACGAACGATTTTTCATATCATGATTTTTAAAATGTACAGGCTGGGCGAAATTCTATATAGGTTACGTAATGAGTAAATAGGCTTTGCATATAGCGGAGATACAAAAGAGACAGTCAATTCAGTGCCACTTTTTTGAGATAAAAAAAAATAGTGTAATCAAATTTTAAATTTATCTTACGTTTTTAAGGCATTTAAATAAAGTCGAGTTTTTGTTAATTTATATCAAGTGTGCGTTATAACTTACTTATTGCATAAAATTTAGAAAAATACTATAATATTTTTGATATAATTTTTTATTTGAAATTTAGAAGTAAAATTTAGCGTTTATATAATAATTCCCCAAGATTTGGAGTTATGACGTCACATTAGTTGTTTTTAAGGAAAGCCATAGAAGGCTGTGTGGCAATCAATACCAAACATTACGGGCTTACAAAGATATATAAAACTATATAAATGTTTACATAAAGAAACGTTTCGTTAGTTTTTCCCTCTACCATCATCAGGCTTATGTTCTATATTCATTTACGTAAGCCTCAGCACGGTAGAGAGAAAAAGCTACTGAAATATCGCCTTATATAAAGGTTCACATAGAATGAAAGATTGTGCTAATGGCTTGCATTATACTAGTAATTCCACTGTTGGCAATATAAATTCATTATAGAGAAATTAATACGGTTAAAATTAAATTTCAAAATTCCCGCGTCTTCGGGACGTTCATCTGAGTAATTCTATGCTTAAAAGACGGGTGAAACAGAATGTCCAACATTTGATGGTAAAATTACTGAATTTTCGGTTCGTTGTTTATATTCGTTCGTTGTTTAATTTATATGATAAACTTTGTTTAACAATTAACCATCATTTTTAGATTGGAAATTGGAATAAATTGGATTTTATCAAAATAGCTGTTAAATTTGACAAAATCACGGGAGACACGTCCGTCTCTCACGGAGGTTGGCTAGTGAATCCTTTTGAATTGAAATTCTCAGACAGACTTCGATAGCGATTGTCTTTCGTCAGGGGGCAAACTGAAGAAATCCGTTACTTTCACCGAAGTGAAGGGAATATAAGGTATCTAATATATGAAAATGCCCATGTGACCAAATGAAACTATGGAATGTTTACACAAAATTAAAATAAATAATTATTGCAAACTTCTGGAATCACCTTACATTCATTATAAAATAAGGGTATGTGTTTCTAGATCATTTTCAATAAAAATTAATTACTGTACAAAGAGCATAGAAAAGGATAAAATAGAATGGTGTCTCTTTGTATAAAAATTGGTCATTTTTTTAAGGGCACCATCTTACCTATGGATTCACAACTATTGGAGATATTATTGAAACCTACACCACAATGGTTCGTAACTAAAAGAGGCGGTATTTTTTGAAAAATATACTCCTGATATTTTGATGTAGCTATTACATTTGTACCTCTGAACTAAACAGTATTAAGCTCTAATTGTTTTGCATTCGACTTAATACTGCTTAGTTCTGAAGTACAAACTTAGTTCAAATGAAATTGATATTTTACCAAAAATTAATATTCAATTATGTTTTCTTTTTAAATGAACAAAATACAGATTTTTGGTAAAGTATCATTTTTTTACAATAGAAATGTCTGTTACAATTAAAACTCATAATGTAAGAAAATATTTTATTATACACTTCATGATAATAAGCTGATTTCAGATCTTAACACGAAAAAAAGGAAAAAAAAGTTAGCATAAACTACTACCTATAATGTATCCTGCAAAAGAATTACAGGTTCAATTCTACTCCCAATTTGGATATATACTGAGACTACTTACCTAACCTACTTTATAAACTACAAAATGAAAAATAAATAAACTTTAAAAAAAAATCCAACGAAAAATGTCTTAAAAAATATCGCTTTCTTACATATATCATAACAAATTATCTCTCACTCTAACAAAAAATATAATTCACTTTAATCTTAAACAACACAAAACCATAAACACAAAAAAACAAAGAATAAATGTCACTCGCACGTCACTCGGTTGTTAAACAGAAATAGTAAACACGAACGTCATTAGCTAATAGGGCGACCCTTGCGGATTTTTCTTGGTACTATCTTCTGAATAGTTCTGAATAGTAACCAGGATATCGCACGAATTTCAAATACAGCGATACAAGCTGGCAATCTTACTGCCCTCCCCATGACAAAGAGTATGCAACCTGGCATGCACGTCAATTTTTGACCGAATCTAAGTCCAGCAATTTTTCCTGTTTTTTCGTTGACATGTCAATGCACTTGGATTGCAAATACATATAAAAACATTATTAGACGAAATTTAAATAAAATAAGTACATTGTAAAGAAAATAAAAATGTTATACGAACTAAAACTTAATTCAACTTTGATCTGTCAAAATCTATTATAAAATATAGTATTTAAATTCCAATATTTAATTTTAATGTGTAGGTATTTCACTACTGATCATCTTTACCTCCTGAAGAGGATATTCTGAAGGAAAATGTCCTTGCAGGATTTGCCAAATGCAGAGATTTTCTACATTACCTGGACATCGTCTAGCTATCGACTGCTATATACATCTTATATCCTTCCTTATTATATCCTTTTTATTTTTATAAAATACATAAAAGTAAAACTAGTGACTTTACATTTAAATAATCTCAAAAGATTAGACCATGACACTTCTTTTAGTTAACACTGCTTCAAAGATTTTTGAGAATACTGACAGTATTGCAATAGGTTAAGTACCTAATTGGTAATCATCATCATTTTGAGAGCCTTTTTTGAAAATCGGTTATGCTTTTGCGATATATAAATGAATTGTTTTTCTTACAAGACTGGAGCTTCTCCAATACTCCTGAGAGAATGGCTAAATCATAGGTAGTACTTCTTTCGCTTATCCGTCGACATATTATCTATCTGTTCTTCTTGAATAGGCTTTGATTTGCCTACGCCATAAGATAAACTGGTTCACGATCGCTGACAATCTCAATTCATCCATGAAGTATGAAATTTAAGTATCAACTTTTTGTGAAGAAATGAAAAATTACAAAGTGTAAATTACTTTAAGGAATTTTCTTTCAAGAAATACGGCTCCACTTCTTCCATTACATTCCTTAAACGCTAATCCCCCGCCGCTTTCCCCGCCGAAAGCTTTTAACCACAAACACCCGGCCCTACCTAGAAACGAATAATTTCTTTCCACTCCGAAACACTTCTCCCTCCCGCTTCCCCCAGCGATCGAAAACGGCCGAGAAAAGCTCTCCTCGAAAGAGAGTGAGCATAAAAAAAAAGCGGGGGGGGCCCCCCACTTCCGGTCGGAACCCTAAATATTCCCGCCAAGTCCGTCATATTTTAATTAACTCGCATAAATCGAGGAATTCCCTTCTATATTAAAATGCAAATGAACGGCGGCGAAGTTTTATTTTAAATATCGTTTCCGTGTCGCGGGAAGTATGTGTGAAGTTTTATTAAAAACGACCGGGGAACGACCCATCGTCGTCGTCGCCCGCAGGCGCGCCCTCTGGCGGTGGGATTCCGAATCTGTTCGCGAATGCCGGTCACGCGCCCGCTTCCCGGTTCCTCGCGCAGCGCCGTGCGGAAATGGCGCGAATTATCCGTCCTATTATGATTGCTAATTATGCGAGGATGGAATGTATAATGCGAATGGGTGAAGCGGGAGTGCGGTTTTTGAATTTTCGATGAGGAAAATGTGTAAGACTGGGGTTCTGTGGGGAAAACTACGGTTCATAAACGTTTGACTTTCCATAAACTTCCTTATTATGAATAGGTTTTTAGCGAGTACTCTTCTATTAACAGAGTAATACACAGGGAAAAGGATTTGCTGATTCAACCAATAATATCGGTTCACTCAGCCAAATTTTGTACTCAAATATGTTCAAATCAGCATATATATTGTAACGCTACAGAGTAGCATACAGCCCGGTTAAAAAAAAAAAAAATTAAAAAAATGCATTAATTAAATTAGTAAAAATCAAATTTAATACATCCCAGTGCAACGCAATTCTGTCATATTTAAAGAGGTAATGCGCCTATATTCAAGGCATATAGATATAGAGTGTACGACGTCTTACGAATAGTTTAGTTTAGTTTAGTAGTATTACATCAAATGGATGTAAAGTCCGCCTTTTTGAATAGGGTATTAACGACGCCTGTATACATGTTCCTACCAGATGGTGTTGAGGGAAATCCTAACACGCACATTTGCAAGTTAAGAAAGGCGCTGTATGGTCTGAAATCAAGCCCAAAGTGTTGGTATGAACGTTTAAATAAATTTCTTGTAAAAATAAATTTCAAAAGATCAGAAGTAGATCCATGTTTATTTATTAAGGATAGAATATACTTGTTAATTTGGGTTGATGATTTAATGTTAATATCTGATAATGAAGATAATGTACAAAATGTAAAATCTCAACTTCCAACAGAATTTATGTTTTTGGGGTTGGCAATTGAGAAGGTTGGTAATAACAAATATAATACTAGTATGTTTATATTGTATTTGGTAATACTATACATATCTCACAACAAAAGCTTATAGAAAAGGTGCTTATGAAATTCAATATGTTAAATTGTAAAGGTTCCTATATACCAATGCAACCAAAATTAAATTTACAAATGGAAAAAGCTTCAAATTTAAATGTTCCTTATAAGCAGCTCATTGGAAGCTTAATGTATATAATGTTAAACTCAAGACCTGATTTATGCTTTTCAATTATGTATTTTAGTCAGTTTCAACATGTTTTTGGTATAGAACATTGGAAGCATTTAAAAAATTTGTTAAGATATTTACAATATACAAAAAGCTTTACTCTTAAATATGCTCAGTGTAATGTAAAGTTAAAGGTTCAAGCCTATGTTGATGCAGATTTTGCCAATGATGTACATGACCGTAAAAGTATTAGTGGTTTGATTTTGAAATTACACGAGAACACAGTTCTGTGGAAAAGTAAAAAGCAAACAGTTGTTGCTCTTTCTAGTTCTGAAACCGAGTATGTAGCATTAGCAAATTGTGTAACTGAATGTTTATTTCCGAAACAATTATTGGAAAACATGTTAAAATTAGAGATAAAACCTCTATCAGTGTATGTGAGGACAATCAATCAAGTATTATGATGGCATCTACACTTGAAACTAAAAGATCGAAACATATAGATGTAAAATATCATTTTATTAGAAATTATGTGTCTACAGGTATTATTAAATTGATATATGTACCTACTCATGAACAGTGTGCCGATATCATGACCATAGCCTTGAGCAGACAGAAATTAGAGTTGTTTCGCAAAGTGCTTGGAGTAATCTAGTTAATTGTAAGATAAAAGCAATCGCAGAATTGAAGGGGGTTGTGGATATTGGCAATTCTGTTATATTTAAAAAGGTAATGCGTCTATATTCAAGGCATATAGATATAGAGTGTACGACGTCTTACGAATAGTTTCCGTTCTTGTGTACGAAGTCTTTTTGTGCAATAACGTTACAAAACTATAATAATGTGTTCTTAAACTACAGAAGTCTTTTTCTGGAACAAAAAGTCTATAAGAAGCAATTGAACAATATAATAAACTATCAACAGAGATTAAACAATTAAAACACGCACATTTTAAAAAAGAAATTAAAAAAAGAACCCAAACCAACAATTATCATTAAATAGAGAAAGAACAAGCCGTACATCCTCACTCTACTTATTATCCTACGTAGCTTTAGTAATAATAATTTATTGTCCAACGGCAAAACCTTTTACAGGACAAACTAAAGTACATACATACATAAAAGTATAAACTAAAAAATAATACACAAAAGATAAGAAAAAAAGAGAACTAAATTTGTTTATCTATAACATCAAAGAATATATCATCAAAGAAAAGATCAGATTGCGGCAATGTAACTAAAGGTGACATTCGTAATAAGTTGTTCGAGGGAAGGTAATGAAAAGGTAGATGAGGAGCGAGAGGATAAACGAGGTACAAGAAAATCAATAGAGGAAAGTAAATCAGGAGAGTCAATACAGCCACGAACAATCTTCAAGACGAATCTTGCTCCAGCAACATCCCGACGGTGTTCCAACGATCGCACACTATGCCTTTCCAACAGGGATTCGTAGTCAATACCTCTAGCAGGAGTACTGGCTATCCAGTTTGAAGGATAGATACTTTAAGAAACGGCGTTGGACTTTTTCAATACTCAGTTGCAGGTGGATATAATGCGGAGACCAAACCATAGATGCGTATTCTAATTTACTCACAACAAAGCTAAAGTATAAAGTTTTAAGAGGGACACATCATTGAAAAACTTGCATGAGCGTAAGACAAAACCTAAAGATTTTGAAGCAGCAACGCACAACTCAGCAATATGTTCAGCAAAGCTTAATCGGGAATCAAATAAAAACCCCAGATCTCTAACCGTGTCCGCTTTCTTGAGATAAGTATCACGTATTGAGTACATCGAGTTGATGTAATTAATTTTCCTCGTGTAGGTCACAAATAAACATTTACTGACATTCAATTTTAATTTATGTGAGAAGCACCAGCTGAAAATATGATCTAAATTATGTTGGAGGTGAGCCACATCATTTAGAGTTCTAATGGGAGCATAAATTTTTACGTCGTCTGCATAAGCAAGTACTGGACAGGACAGAGACATCAATAAATCGTTTATGAACAGTAAAAATAAAGAGGACCCAAATGCGATCCCTGTGGAACTCCGGAAGAGGGAATGATATCAAATGATTTATAACCATTGTAAAAAACGTAGTGAACTCTGTTAGATAAGTAAGAATATAAAAGTTGCAAAAGAGAAGAACTTAATCCAAAGAATGACAGCTTGTCGAGCAAAATTCCGTGATCAATTACATCAAAGGCTCTGCTAAGATCAGTGTAGATGACATCAACCTGACCTTGAAGATCAAGTTGTTCACTTAGATATTGGCATTTAGAGACAAGGTTAGTGACTGTTGATCTTCCTTTAATGAACCCATGTTGTTGCGGTGAAATATATTGGAGTGTATTGTAATACAAACAAGAATAAATAACATGTTGTGCCTTGGCAAAATTCGACAAGATAGAAATTGGTCTATAGTTACTAATGCGAGTTTTGTCATCTTTCTTGAAAACAGGACTAATTCTAGCACGTTTCCATCGCGTAGGAAAGTAGAAGTACCAATTGCCAAATAATGATATGCGCCAAGGGTTCGCAAGCACGTAACGAGCATCATAAAGGAGAAAACTAGGTATTTGATCATCCCAGCGATATACTTCTGTGGAAACTTTGACATAATACTGATTAATTCTTCTTCAGTAGTTGGTAACAAAGTGAAAGGAGTACAGTTGGAATGAGTGATTTTAGGTGATTCATCATTACTATCAATGTGTATTGAGGAAAATTTGGAAGCGAATGCATCAACTATCTCCTGAGGTGTATCAATACGTGCATCATCATCAAATAAACTTTAGGTATGCGGTGGTGGCCATTCCTGCTGTGAATGAACTGAAAGATCTCTTTCGGTTAGCTCTGATTGAAGTTTGAGCTTTCGCGAGTAAGCTGAATAGGCAGCAGCGATATCACTCTTGCATATAGACCTAAGTCTGCTGAACTGTTGCTAAAGGTAAGAGTTCTTAGTAGTTCTCCATTTCTGTCGATAATAATTCTTTAGTTTAAGGTTGGAAATAATGGCTTTAGAGAACCACGCAGGATAACAAGGGCCAGTATATGCATGTTTTAGTGGTATAGAGGTACAAACTTGGTAAAAATACGCATAGAACTCATCAAGAGCAGAATTGATATCACTGTGTTTCTCAAGAAATGACCAATCAGTATTAAAAAGATCAGAATACAATTTGATTAAATTACCTCTACGAAAATCATACCGACTATTATCATTGGCGGGAAACGTAGATTGATCACCACCTGATAAAGGAAATGTAAGAGAATAGATTAGCCAGGATGATAAGGATCAAGAGGAACAAATGGTGAGTTATCAGGAGAAACCACAGGAACAGAAGACAAATTCGAAGAAACTAAGTCCAGAAGCCGATTATCACAATTCCAAACAGAATTTACTTGTGTATGATTAAGTGAATTCAATAAGCAGTTAAAAGTGGAGCATTTTGAGCAGGACAGCGGATGTGTTGCAAATTGTGGTAAATTGAAATCACCAATCAGAAGAGCTGACTCATTCATCAAAATAGCCTCAAGAGTCTCACAAAAAAGTTCAAAATCTTGTGATGATATATTAGGAGGGATATACACAGCAATTAAGTAGAACGAATTTGAATAATATTTACACTTACAAATAACAATATCCACTAACGGAACCAATGAACAAATGGAAGCAGTGTCAACCACTTCATATAAAATTTTATTCGATAACGCGACAAAAACACCACCTCCTGCAGAGCGGTTAACAACAGAAAATTTTCTATCAGATCTCACGACATTATATGAGCACGGTACCAATTCAAAATCAGTAACTGAGTCATCAAGCCAAGTTTCGGTAATAGTGATATCATAGGATGACTCACATGCAGCAGTAAAAAATTGATGAGTTTTAGTTTTGAGACCCCGTGTATTCTGATAGTAAATATCAAGTGTAAAGGAAGTGACGTTGGAGCTATTTAGTTTAAAGAACTGACAATGGTGGGAATTCCTTTCTTATATACAATTTTCAAGTTTGCTTCACCTTTTGAAATACGGTCATTTAGCTCAGCTTTGGCATTTTTATGAATCTGCACTTGCATTGGAGTTCGATCACGGTATATGGACAAATTAGAAAAATTAGGTAACTCTTTTAATTTTGGAATGTTGCGTAGGATCGTGTGAACAGAAGACTCGGACGAAAAGCGGACTTTAATTGGTCTGCAACGCTCAGGAAGGGTTGCATCAAATTTGCCAAGTCTGGCAACTTTAAAAGTTGTATCTTTGATCTTCAATGTAGAACAAATATCGTTAACCATGCGCACATCTGTAGCAATCTGTACAGTATTAGTATTGCATGAAATTTCATCTGATCCAAAGATCATAATGTTAGTTTTACGTTGTTCACGATCTGATATTTCTTGTATAATACGTTCTGTATCAAGAAGAGAATTAGCAGGATTGGGCGTCTCCAAAATAGATTGTTTTAAATTTTTTATCTCATCTTGTAACGAAACAATCACGGCCTTCAAACTGTTAAGATCATTACCAAGCTGGAGGCAGTTTTTACAGGTCCAAGTTATACCAGACTTAGAATGAATCTTGCGAGCCTCTGATGAGGAAACATCAACACACTCGATCTTAAATGGTTTATTACAAACACAACAATCAACGACCTTGTGCGGCTCTTCAATAGCCCCACAACAAGAACACGACGGCATTATCAAATTTTATTATTAAAGAAATACTGCTATAAGGATAAAAGGATTAGACAGGGACACACTCTTCACGCTAGTGGTGCCTTTCACAGCGACTTAAAGAAAAACAAAAACAGTAAGGTAAACAAGGCAACGGAAAGGTACTCCAGCAGAAACAAAAGGTAAATAGCAGTATATATTTAAACGTTTGACTATTGTTAAACACAAGTATATAAAGAAAACAGAAAAATAGTGTAAGAAATAATAGTAAAGAAAAAGTATTTGCCAAAAACGAGACCGTATAATAAACACGAGGTAAAGAAAACACATGTATGCACACGGCGTTAACGTATAGAATATAGCTTTGCTACCAACAGTGAAACGCATCGCTTCAATATTAAATTAACAATCGAATGCCAGAAAGTTCATTTGCAGGATCTTACATATCGTCTTCAATTTGCTTTTAATATCATTTTCTTTTACAAATACACATTCCCGAGACGAAATTTAATAAATTTACGGAAAAATTCTAGAGGGGCGAATCGCGCAATAAGAACGAACGCTCCTAGGCTAACTTCAATCCCTGAAATACGTGACTTACTTTATGTATTTATCTCGAAACGCCGTCTACGTACAGCGATTTAGAAGCGATCGCTTTGATTTACGCCAGATCGAAGATCCGAAGGATAAATCCGCGCGGGACAACAACAACAACAACAGCCAGCGGCGCGCGACGGCATCCCTACCAGATCGAGTTTCGAGATTACGTTTCGTCTCCGACATTAAGAAAATTTATACGTGACTTATTGGCGCGGGAAACATAGCAGTAATCGTATCTAATACAATACCGGCGCACAGTAAACTCGAATAAGAGACGGGGGTAGATATAGGGTGGAAGGGGGCACAATAGGGAAACGGTTATCAACTAATGGAGGAAGAAGAGGGGCGTCGTTCGGAAACAAATGTCGCGTCCGAGCGCGGAGATAATGGGAGCGTCGAAAATTGAGTTTATTTATAAACGACCGAAGACGCAGAAGAAGTACGGAATCGGTCGGGAGAATATTTGAAACGGGCGAGTCGAATTTATTGTGCCGGCGACATTAGCATATAAAGACCCCGGCAGTAGACCATGGAATCGATGCGGACTTGTTGACGTGAAGCGAGTCTGTGAAAACGATTTATCTTCGTCGTTTCTTTTTTCTAACTGATCTCGATCTTCGATTTTTCCAATCTCGTTTTTCTGTTTTCCCTTTATAAACTCCTAGTTCCAATGCGAAATGTACTCACGCAGAATTAATAATATTCGATTGATTGGAAGTCAAAAAGAAAATTAACTACGCAAAGCTATTTTAACATTTAATTGATTTTACCGAGTTGTTATTTAAAAAATAAAAGTGTAACTAATTTGAAGGATTATAAAATTGAAACAGCAATTGAGCAATTACTTAACCTAATACCGCAAGATCGAATAAGGCTGCCCTGATCCTGGTTTACTTTCCGCGAAAACCCAAATCAATATTTGCATCCACTGTTTCGGCCGAAATTAGCTAACGCTTTATCTATGCAAAGCCAATTAATTTAAAACCCTCAAATGTTTGAAATAAAAGGTCTATACAACGAGTTACAGTAATTCGTTTGAGAAAGAACAAGCTCTCACACAATAGTTTTTTGTTTTTTAGATTTAGCATACTCCTATTTGTATAAATGAGTTTTAGTGATGCATATGTACAGCGAACAAGGTAATGAAATTTTAAATCCAAATCGAACAAAACCCCCACTGGTTTTTAACGTCCTTCCTGCGACGTACACCCCTTTGATGAAGGAGATGTACTTACGACTTGTTCAAAAAAAGAACAAAAACGCACGCAGAGTCGGCTGCTCATAATCCGCGGCTGGGGGGTTCGTTAGTTGATATATATAACGTGAGGCGCCAGCTGTGACTACAGCAGGGTGGTCAGGTAAGGAGGAGATTGACAAACAACAACTGTTAGCATTAATGTAAATTTAATAAATTTAGAAAATTGTGTATATGTAAAAGTGTATAAAAAATAAATATTTATAACATAATATAATGAAAATGGAAATGTTGCATTCAGTGACAACAGACAACCAGTAGTAATGTTAATTTTGGGTAATTGAAGCATAGATATATGACCTCCAAATGCTTGGTATGAATCGTGACAAACGTAAACAAATGCATAGCCTTAACATGGAATGACATAAAAGTCAGTTATGAACGGCTGCAATACAATTGCAGGCTAATAATTATTAAAAAAGTGATATAATGCAACAAAAGAATATGAAATATGAATATGTAAGTTGAAAAGTTCAAACTGTAATTTAAATTCCTAATAATAATAACATTTGTTTCAGTTACCATAAACAGCTGTTACCGGTTTACAAGTTAATTTAGTCAAAATAAGGAAAATAAAAAAATTGAGTTGATTTAAATATAAACGAGCATAAAATATTTAAAGGTTGAATTAGTTACATTACGAACAAAAATATAAATAGGCGCACACATAAACAGGTGTATTCACACTTACAGTAGGATCGGAGTAATGAGTACAGCAATTTCAATTGTAAATACTTCTAGTGGAATTGAAATAAGGTTTCTAGTTGTCGTTATTGATGGTTGCACACAACATGCATTACGATGATGGGACTAGACTGGACAGCACATGACGAGAGACAAAAAGCTTACACATCCTTGCTTCTTCGGACAGTGTCGATTTAAAGAATTATATTCTAGGTGTTATGGAATTATGCTATTCACATTTCTTGATACATCCCGTATCACTGTGATCACATACACCTGTGATTTGACGTAGATGGAATTTCTGCCTCGATGGAAGTTATAAATCGTACAGATCTTATAAATTTTACAGCCTTTACAGCTTTTACAGCTTTTACCAGCCTTACAGCACCTTACAGCCCTTACAGCCTAAAAGGAATGACAATCACCATGTGCTCAATTGTAAAATTGTGAAAAAGACACAATCAATTGAAAAATACATTGCTTAAGGCACCAAAATAAATAATAAAATAGATAAGCAACATTCTCAAATGGGAAAAATCTTGATACTTTACTCAGATGTTATAAGCTTAATATTTCACACATGTAACAAGACAGACAAGACAAAATGGCCAGAACTGATATGTCTGCCTTCCACCTCTTTTGAGAAGTAAAAAAAGGTTTAGTGTTAAGTGATACCAGATAAAATTTAATTATGTATTTGACATTCAAAAATGGAAAAAGGAAATGTTTGTAAAATATCAATAAAATTATTAATAAACTGAATTGACTGTCTTTGGTGATTTGCTGTAAAATTGTGGAATGTATAACACCTCCGTCCAAACGTCATGTATGTTACACATGGTTGATCCCACGAGTTGCTAGGAAAGAAAAGGTCCACCTCCACAGAGGCCCGCATGCAGAGGTAAGGCTAAATGCAATGGAATGCGCCGGGTGCTCCAAGCTTGGTCTAGAAGACTAGTCCGCCACCTTAGGAACCATCTCGTCTTGAGCGAACCCTGACAAGATGGCCTTTTCCTTATCCACCACCCCGAGGACGCGCCTGGTAGGTACTCCCAACCCCTCATTGTTAAGAGTGATAATAATTTTATCGCGAAAAAAAATCATTACACTGTACTTTTTTGGACCAAATAAAATAAGAGCAGTTTGCTTGGGATTTAAACAAGACATTCTCCTTGATAACTTATTCAAGAAATCAATGTCTACTCTCAAGCGAGCACTTGCATAATCAACCGCTGACTCCGGAAAAGAATAATATAATTGCATATCAGGGGCATATTGGTGACTTTTACAGTAACTTAACCACAGTATATATATATATCCACTAGTTTCACATCGCCGGTAACATTTCACATTTCAAACATGGCGCCCAAGGAAATTTGCGGTGTCGTATAGGTGGGTGAAATTGTAACTAAAACTATTTGAATTTGTTTACAAGAAAAAATCTAACCTACCTAATCTAGCCATTACTTTCTGTCATTTTGTTATAGGAGTGACATTGATGTTGTGCAATTTTCTGTCAATTGTCAGTCTGTTTGAGTATATAGGTTATTTTCGTACCCACTTTGCAATTATTAGTTGCAAATATAGCCGCCAAACGCCATCGCGAATTTCCTTAAATTGTATAGACAAAACATCAAAGGCGCCGACACTTAGTGAAACTACTGGATAAGATTTATACTGTGTCTGTAGCGTCTGTAAGACTAGGCATGTGGTGCAATATCATAGATCACTATTTTACATATCCTGAAATCTATTTGTCTATTATTCTGTTTCGTGCACGCGCAAATTGTAACCAGAAATTTGTGACTTGCAAAATTACTTGATTTCTATCAATCTCCTGCATCATCAATCAATCGGATGCGCTTCCGCGCAAATCTCCCCAAGTCACTATACACATAAAGATCCCAATATACGATAATTAACATTTGTCGAACATAGAGGGCCCATCTAAAGCGAATACTTTATAGACGTCGGCGATTTAACAAGTCAATGACGCGTAACTTTTATCGGAGCACAATAAGGGAAGCGAAATAACCCAAGAAGTATTAATAGCGAACGCGGAGAAAGGAATGACCCTTTTCGGGTGTAGAGATAGCGAGCGACGCGACGCGGGGATAGGGCAATTCGCGGATACAATAACACATTCGCATTTCGCTCGCACATAAATAGCATCATGTACGGGGCGGACGCCCCAATAGCGGAGATTCAACGCGGGCGATAAGGAAATACATATTTATAATTAAGTTTTATGGGTCCGATATGCATTTAGCTGATGTGTCGGTTTTGTTTGCGTTATTTTAGACGAGGGCTTTTTTGTTTAGGTTAATTGTTATGTTTCGCTTTAATATACAACGATTGCATGTGTAGCTCGGGGAATATGGATGTTAATCCTGTATATAGCTAGAAAAGAAGCGAAAGCAAGATTGGGTTTGTAAGAGATCACGTATGAAAGCTGAGAGCCAGTGCTAGTAAGTTTTGGTTGAAAATAATTACTATATGAAAATAGGTAACTTGATAGCCGTATAAAATAGGATTGTAAATTTACAGTTTCTTTACATCTTTGTTATATATTGTAATGTTACTCTTTTCCCTCTCTCAGGGTGTATTTAGTTTGTAAGTCCGGTTGTCAAAGACATGCATTTGATTCACTATTTATCAATATCAAATTTTAAAATAATAATAAAAAAAAATATTAATTAATGCTGAATAATTTATAATTTATATAATTTATATTATTTTATTTACAAATTCTTAACAAAAAACCTATCTCAATCCCTACTAGCTCAAAATTTTATGTATGGTGTGTATATGTAAACATATGAATTTTGCAATCAATTAAAATAAATATAAAAGTCCAACCTTAAATTAGAGTTTCTTCAGAATCTCCTCTTCAACTTTTGCACCTTAATTGTAAACTTCCTTCTTTGATATCTCCTCTACAGCTTCTCCTTTTATTTTAAATCAACCTTCGAATAGTATTCCTTGAAACAATAATTCTATATCTTCTTTTCAGCTTTTCCTTTTATTTTAAAACAACCTTCGAGTAGTACTTCTTGAAACAATGCTTCTTTCAACTTACGTTTGATAGTTCTTCATATTTTGTGTTCTTAATTTTTAGTACTTTTTATTTATCTTCAAATTAATCTATAATTTTTCGTAACTCATAAATAATAACCATTATTTTATTTATATCACCATGTGCACCAGAACACACATATATGATGAATTGCACACTGCCTCCTAAACCTCATATTTTACCTTGACAATTTTAAATGACTGAAATTTTGAAATATCAACATTTGTAAAGTGTTATATGTTCTGTTTGTATTGAAGTTAACATTAATTTGATTTATAGAATAATATAAATTATATATCTAAGTTTAGGCAAAAACTGAAATCATATAATAGGTAAATACATAATGAATTCCAAATCTAATATTACATTACATTACAATATATATATATTACTAAATGAAAGGTAATTTTACATTGCATTGTAATTTTAATACAATTTAAGAAAATAAATTTCCATCTTAATTGGAAAAAAAAATACACAGTAGCTGTATTTGGCACATCTTATTTTGTAAATTTATTATTCGTAATGTACTCATTACATTATTTTGTGTTTACAGAAACTTAGATTTTGTAAAAATAAGCAATAACAAGAAAAAAGGCGGTGTTTATATACTTACTAAGCAACTCCAATTGTATACACGCAGTAATGTAAATGATATGTACTCTTATGTGAGTAAGGTATTGTCATATAATTTAAAAATCATATAAACATTTCAATTCAAAGCATCAATATGATACAAAAGATTCCTATCAAGGAATCTACAGATGATAGATAATTTACATTTCAGAAAAATCACGTTTCAAAAAGAATAAACACTACCAAGCAAAAATATAAATCATTTAATTTATTGAAACAAATATTTTATTGTAAAATGTATTTATTTAATTTCGAACATCAAAATTAAAAAGAATATATAATTTAATAAAAATTACATCTGTCAAAAAATTTTAACTCTTCAAGAGAAATCTGTAACAGTTGTCAAAAAGATTCATTAGATTTTTAATTGATTTTCAATACAAATCACGTACAAATTGTCAAAGAGACTTCCAATATTTGAATGAGAAATAATTTTTACGTTAAATGTCAAAATTTATACCAAGAAGTGCCTTGAAGTTGGGAAGATTTAACGCCTACGCAGTAGTTTGCGAAATGTCAACGACCGACAAATAAAACCGTAATATTCGGGTAATACGAAGATTTTGGAAAGCCATGACCTGAAAAAAAGAGGTTTGTTTTAGAAAAAAATTGAAAGAGAGACGCTGGGTAAGAGAAAGGTCGCATGTTTAAAATTACTCCCAGAAACATTCATTTTATTCGCGAAATAAAAAAATTTTTCATACAAAAAAATATCAGAAATTAAAAAAAAAAATTATTTCAACGAAAATACTGTTATAACAATTAAAGTGAACATTTAAAAACAAGACTATAACTTACCAAGGCATTGAAGCAGAAATCCAAGTTCAAATCATTCTGGAAGAAAGAAAAACATCTTGCCAGACATTTTCAACTCCTGGAAAGCGTAGAGAGAAGCTAGGAGGCATCATCATTCTTTCAAAGTGACCAGATGATAATATTCTGTTAAGTTTCTACAGTCAGCGAGGAGGCAGTCCACAGAATAAAAAGACCCGTACCTTTCATTCTATAACACGTGTTAAAAAGAGCTTAGAATTCATACCTAACACGATTTAAAACAGTTAAAGAACAATATAATAATCACATCTATTTCAATCTACATAACAAAAATTCCAAATTGATCTATATTACTTATTTTTAGTTTAGTTATCCGTTAATGCATTTAGGAATTCGTATTTATCCTTAACCTTAAAAAAGAAACGATCCTAACATGAACAATTTAAAAATATGAAATATAATGTGCATTTTTGTTAAACGTTCATAATCTAAGCAGCATTTTAAGCACTTTTAAACAGTTAGAACTGAGTTTTAAGGTTAAGTTATACCTAGAATTTTGTAAAAGAGTTAAAATACCTGTTAATATCCAGTTACCATCTAAATTTGTATTTGATAATCCACATTTATTTGGTTTACAATATACGAGTTAAAATTTAACTGTGAGAAACTGTTTTTCCTTGAAATCGTGTTTCTTACACCGCACTTGTATGTGACCAATATTTGATATGGCGGCAAATACTTACCTCGTCCAAGCAGATAAACAGGAATTTGTACAGTTTTCACAGTGGTCACACTGTCCAAAAGTTACAACTTGAAAGGCGCCAAAATAACTTAAAATTAGAATGCATTCAAGGTAGGTGATTCTATCCAGATATCGTTATTTCGAATCCTTTAACGACCCTGAGATTAAAAAATAATTGACGATTATAATCAATCAATTTATTTATTTTTATTTTATGATTACAGTATGTAGATTTCTAGACTTTCTCACGTAAATGTTACAAATTAACAATAGACATCAGAGCTAATAAAACGTAATTTGTTGTATAATACTTATCGAAACTTGGATTTTGTAAAAATAAACAAAAGCAGGAAGGAAATATAAAGAAAAATTTTTATATACTCACAAAAAAACTCCAACTGTAAACATGCAGTAATGTGAAAGATATATACTCTTACGTGAGTAACATAGTTAAGAATCAAAATTTTTAGACATTCTCACATTTCTCATTAAAATGGCAAAAATTAACGATAAATATCAAAGCTACTAATTTTGATTTGTTGTGTAATAATTATCGAACCTTAAATTTTGTAAAAATAAACAATAACAAGAACTAAATATAACGAAGGAAATATCAACAACTCCAACTGTATACACGCAGTAATGCAAATGATATCCTTATGTGAGTAAAGTAAGTAAATGAGAATCACTAAAATTTGATTTTCATTTTTGACAAAGTATTGTCAAATTATTTATTTGCCTACACACAAAGGCTCTGCATTCGTATACGTAGTATTTTTGTGATTAAGTAACTAATAGACTTAAGATTTTTTAAGTCATTTAGGCTTTATATAAAGATTATATTAATTGTATTTGTATATTCGAAAATTACTCGTGCATCAGGAAATGCACTCAAGATTTTCATAGGTAAAATAAGATCCTCTCGTTTCTTACATAATTATTTTAATATTTAGTTACAGTTAATACTGAACCTCTTTAAACATCTTACGTAACGTATTGTATGAAATGAATTATTAATAAAAGTTAAGTAAAAATGGGTAAATGTAAGGAAAACATTATAATTATAAAAATTGTGGATAAATAATATAATATATTATGATTACATTAAGTCTAGTTTCCACGAAATGTATTAATTAACAGGATACAAATCTTTTTAATTCCTGCTATAGTGAACTCCAGCTGCAGTAAACGCACCCTTAAGCTTTATTTCTACGCTTTGGTACGTTTAGCATCTATTGTAGAAACCACCAAATGTGCATTTTCTTCTCATCGCATACACATTTTCAACATGCCATCTCGAAGCCACTATTGCATCAAAAGGTTACCTATTTCCTTTCGGTAGTTTCCTTTCCCTTAACTTTAACAAGCAATAAACTCAGCGCGATATTTTTAAATTTCCTAATGAAAATTTTTATTGCAGCTAAGGGCCGCGTCAGAATTTTACGACGCCATCGTAAATATGTTAAACAGTAAAAGTCACGTCGTGTCGTGAGATCGTTCCGTATTCCACGCATAATTTTATGCAAATACGCGGGCCAAATAAATTGAAAAACCTACACGAAAATAATCACCTTCCGAAGCCAATTACGTCGGACAGAAATAAAGTCCGCATAGGTTACCATCAAGGATGTACGACATCGGGCGTGCATTCAACGTTAAAACAAAAGCAAAACGAGGAATACACGTTTTCATTCCCGACAGGAGTAATACGGGATGAGTCATCGCAGGTATACGCATGCGATCTACAGTTCTGGACGAAAAGGTTAGGTTTGGGTGTCAGAGATCTGCACTCACGTATAAGTATAATAAAATGGATAAATCATTTATTAGAGAATTATGTAACTAGACAACGAAAGTGTTAAGTCACATGAGAATTAGTTATCCCAGTATGAGGAAATGCATCAAGGGAAAAACTAGCATCTGGGCAGAATATCTGCGTGATTGGCAAATAATTTTGGTTGCCCACCTCATCTAATTAATTTTAACAATGTTCACTTCTCAAAGTATAGGAAAATTTTAAAATATACAAATAATAAAGTAATGAAAAATAAATAAGAAGAAGAAAAATAAAAGAAAATAAAATTTGAATCACATGCTTATCTAGATATTATATATGCGCAAAAGAATTTAACAAATGCTACAATATAATACCATGTGATTCAAAATGATTGTCGTAAGAAAAAACTGTTTTCCGGAAAAATTTATCTATACTTATTACCAATTTAATGAGCGAAGTTAGCTACATACAAATTTCATACATTAAATGAATTTCTTGACATTTAGCGACATTGCGTGCGTGTTGCAGTATCTTTCGATTATTTATCTTATAATTTTTTTCAAACCGTTTATATTTACATTTAATATCACCAACCATAGTATTTCTGAATACTGTAAGAAAATAAGGGACTTTATCAGTGGTAATTAGCGTAACAAACAGGTAAAAAATCAATATTAACATTAAGTGAAATAGTTTATTACATTTTATAATTTTATAGGCTTATCATACACTTCAGCGCAATGAGCTGTCAAAAGAAAGTTACATTTTGATCCCTATAAAGTTTCTACGGTACAGGAATTATTACCATTAGATCACGATAGGCGATTGGAAATATTGTCATTGGTTTAATAACAATTTAAGGGACGATGACTTGCTAACAAATCATTTTTCTCGGATGAAACCTGGTTTTATCTAACAGACTATATCAATTTACAAAACGATTGTATCTGGTCTGCAGAAAATCCACACGAATTTCGAGAAACGCAATTGCATCCCGTAAAAGTTGGAGTTTGGTTAGCTATGTCCAGGCAACGAAAAATAGGGCCAATTTTCTTGAGGAAACTGTAACAGGCCAACGTTACCAACAGATGTTGGACTTGTTTATTGCAGAGTTACAAGAAAATGAGCTTGAAGCAGGTTATTTTCAGCACGATAATGCTCCAGCACATACTGTCGACAAACCTGCAATATCTTCAACAGTTTTTTGCTGACAGGTTCGTTAGAGCACAAAGATGGTCACCAACATCGCCTGATCTAACGCCAT
This sequence comes from Protaetia brevitarsis, assembly GCA_004143645.1. Lineage (NCBI taxonomy): Eukaryota > Metazoa > Arthropoda > Insecta > Coleoptera > Scarabaeidae > Protaetia > Protaetia brevitarsis. The sequence goes on from RXPK01001487.1 coordinate 54,206, forward strand.
TAGATTACTTCATGTTCGGCTATCTAAAAAATAGGATCTATAGAAACCGCATGCATACCATAGAAGAACTAAGAAATGCAGTTTTGTCACTTAATAATTATACTAATTGTATGTTATAATTTAAAGTAATAAATAAATTTAGTTAAACACCAGTTAGTACTGAATTGTAAAATCATAATTTAGTAAAGTTAAATTAATTACATTTCATTTTTACAAGCAGAAACACCAATCCATAGTCGTTTATATAATGCGAGTTCAAATATAGGTTACGTTTTCCTTATTTATGACAGATCCGTTTACTTTCTTATGTTCCAACACTGACTTAGTTCAAACCTTCATTACAAACACGCGGCATATACTTACACCCTATTACTATCTATAGGAGCGGAATTGACAATCATTTTGAATCTCTGTGTATAAGTGACATCAAGGGACACGGTATGCAAGTGTCAATATGCTGGGGCTTGATACCAGTAAGAATCAAAAAACTCCTTTTCTTTGTCTCTAAGCTTTCGAAATAAATTTTCATCATCAGTAGAACAACTACAAAAGGAACATGCTAATAGATACAATTTAATGAAAAAGGCGGTAGCAAAAATATCAAACAAGACATCAACAAGACAGTTTAAAATAAAAAGACATTATACAAGTTGAAAGTTAAAAAATCTCAGCATTAATACCGGGATTAATTTAAATTTAAAATAATGTAGAAGATATGAATGACAACAACCGCTATATTGTGACAAACCGCGCAAGTGCAGACGCAAACAGCTGAGAATAATTAAGTAAACACGAAGATACGAGGTCTGAACATAAAGTAAAGTGCAACCGAAAAATATTAGTTCGGGAAATTTTTTTTATTTGCAAACATTTTTAGGAGGAAGGAGTAAATAGAACTTAAATTGTTAATATCACTTCTAAAATTTACGGTATTGTATTTATTAATGTACACCATTTCAAGAATTTCCCTGTCAATGATGGAAGTGTTTTTGAAATCAAATTTATGACTTGTTTCGACAGAATGGTCAGTAGTTAGAGCATTTTGTTGAGACCCGTGGCGCAATCGTTTTCATGTTGCTTGAAATGAGCCGTAAAATATTGAGCGGACTGCCCAATGTACATTTTGTCATAATTAGTGCAAGGAATTTTGTAAATAATATTCGATTGAAGTAAAGTAGGAATTTTATCTTTAATTTTTGAAGAAAGTAACTTATTAGAATTGCAATTATAGAAGGTTAATTTTATGTGTGGTAATTTTTTAAAAATAGTCTGGGAGTAAGATTCTCAATGTGGGGAAGCCTCCGATAGACTGTGTCCAACTGTCAATCCACATTATTATCTAGTCTCAAGTTGGTTCTAGAATGGGCATGAAACAAAATGGACGATAATAGATCATCTGTTTAGCTATTGTTTTTAAAGATCGTAAACAAATAGTCCAGTTTTTTTTATGACACTGTAGACATTTTGAGTACTCTGTCTCTCATAGCTGTTGATCTTTTGGTTTATAGGATGATTGGAGAAATATTAATTATTACTCCAATCATATCTACCAGTGAAGGTTGGTTTTTGATACCAATCAATGGAAATACTTTGATCAGTGCTTCTAATGATCTTAATGTCTAGAAAGGGCACAGCATTTACAGTTTGCTGTTAAACAGTGAACTGGAGATGCGGATCGAATGAATTAAAGGTCTATTTGGTGAGTTCTATTTGAATCTGATGGAACCAATGTGATGATATCATCGACAAATACAAAAATAAAGGGCAGTTGAAAAGCTAAACGAAAGATGGAATATTCCGATGATTACTCTAGCAATAATGGCACTCAAGAGAGTTAGAGACAAAGAAAAGCAGTTTTTTTTATTCTTGCTGGTATCAATCCCCGGAATATTGACACTTGTTCACCGTGTTCCTCGATCTTAACGTTGTACCAAAGTACTTCCCTTCCTCTCATAAGTAATATCTATAACAAACTTTAATTAGTACTTTTGAAATTATTAAAGAAAAAAAGCAAAATAAATAATTTATCTATGATAGAAACATGAAAAATATTGGTGTTTTTTTCTGTGCTGACATAACCTAAAAGCTGTTAAGAAAAATATACGAAGCTTAGTATCCGTAGAAAAGAGAAACCTGTTATGGTGATTCTGGGTCACTACATTTCTAAAAACTACGAAAATTTAATGCTAAAAGAATTTATATGTACTAAGCGCTCATAAGTTAAATAGATGGATCTTGGGAAGTTGGTGATCCTGGTACTAAATTCGTTGATATTAGGAAATCTAAATCTTGGTTAACAAATTTAAATTTCAAAATTAGGTAGTTTGTAAAAGAATAAACATTATTTTTGACGATGCACATCAGAAAATAATAAAAAGATTGCAAAATCAATGATCAATACGTTTCGATGTTATTTATCATTTTTCGCATGCGAAATAATTATCCCATGAATTAACTTTTTTTTATAAACCTCGTTCCAATATATTTAAAAATAAAAAAATCTTTCCATCAAATCTCAATTGGCAATTTCCTCATTGTAATGAAGAAAAATAGGAATTATTTGCGGACAAATAAAAAGGTTATAAAAAAAAATAACAAACGCCAGGGCATATGTTCACATAAATCTTTTATGTTTATTGTTGTATTCCAGACCCGATATTTTTAATTCGTTTTTCCTAGAATTCAACTGGCACTATTCTTGAAATACACTATTACTCTCTGTGCATTGTATTATACAGCAGATTCTTTAAGGATTTCGTGTAAAATAGGCATTTATAATAATCGAACTGCCGTTTGCAAAAGTATGTGCGTACTTTTGAAGCTTCTTCTGTTTTCTTTAACGTTAATCATAGCTAGCCGTTGATTGATGTTTTTGGCTATTTTAAGTTAGATGAAGAGTATTTTGAGGTATATACCTATTCAACAAAATCCGAATATTTTATTATTATTGAGTGAAAATGAATCTTGTTTCGGTAGAACGTATTAATTTCTAAAATACTTAGGCAAGGCAAATAACTGTTTTTAGGCGTTTCCGGTGAAGAAACTAATTCCAACATGTGTATATAATCGAATGTGTGAACTTTGTTTCTTACAAATTGAGATTTGACAAATAATATATTAATGAAGTCTATATAGTCCAGGGGATGGGTGAATTAATATAAAGATGAGAAAAAAATATTGTTTGATGAAATCTATATGTATTTTTTTACGACATGTTTCGCTCTACAATGAGAGCATCCTCAGGTCAAAAACTTCTGACGTTTTTTTTTGCCTGAGGAAAACTGAACTTAAAATGCCATGGTATTAAATTTGCTGTAGATGAAGAGATGAACAATCAACTTTCTCTTCTATATAGTTCAGTGACAAGAAACAATAATAAATTAGAAATAGACATATATACAAACAGGTTCATAATGGCCCATTCAAATCACGGTGGACAACATAAAATGGCCGGCATTAATTTCCTAATGAATAGACCTAAAATTCCCACTTAACAAAGCGAGATTTAACAAACAATTGTAATTCAATAAAAAGATAACGATCTATAACGGTTATTCGTCTATATATGTAGTGCCACGTTAAAAAGAAAATTGCGCCAAAAGGTGTGTTAAATTACCTTTCCATCGTATTTCAAAAGCTTTAGGCGACATTTTTAAAGAACAAAATTTGAAATATGCCCTTCGCTTCTACTTTCAACACGCTGAGAAATCTGTTAGACAATGCGAAAGATAAACCTCATCTCAATGAAAGATAGAGCATTTACAAGATCGATTGTAGTGGGTGTGAAAAAGTTTACATGGGACAAAAAAAGTGTGCGATCGGAACTAGGTTTAAGGAACACATAGCAAGTTATCGCTATGGTAGACTTGTGTGATCCAGCGTTGCGCAACATATGAACCATACGGGTAATAAAATTGAATTAGTGAAAAATGTACAATCACCGAAAGAGTTAGACGTATGTCCATCTGTATGAAAAAACATTCAAATACTCGTAACTCAAGTTTGATAGATTTGTGGATGTAGAAAGGTTCACATTTGTCGCTAATTCTTGGTATTTTGGAGGAAAATGCATTTACGCATGAAGTGCTGGACTCCTTCAAAAGAAGACTACCCCTGTCTCCAAGAGACCAGCCCGGAAAAGGTTTAACACATTACTTCAGACTGTGTCTATTTATTTGGCTGTATAGGAGCCACACACCAATTAATGGTTCAATAGGGAAGCAACAAAGACAACATATAGTAGTAGAGGGTGTGGCGAAAAGAACCGCACTAAGAATGGTCAAGGAAGGAATGATTAGGCATAGGCCTCAATCTCCTGACGGTGATCAAACCTAGGATATGCCCCGGGATGATATGTTAAAAAAAATTAGCTTTGTGAAAGAATTCACCATAAAGCTAAGTAACAGGAGCGAGTGGGATCATAACACCATCTTGAACTTGAATAGAAATGCCATCAAATGGTACACTGATGGCTCCAAAACGGCAGAAGGAACTGGAATAGGAATATATGCGCCTAGAACTAGATATTTCGAAAGCTTGGGAAAATACCCAAGTATATTTCAGGCGGAAATACACGCTATTGGAAGATGTGTTCAGTTCATTATGGAAAGGAACTATCGGAAGCAGGAGATTATCATCGTGTCTGATAGTCAAGCAGCCATCAAGGCGCTGAACTCATATGAAATCAGCTCCAAGATGGTCTGGGAATGCCTAGGGAAACTAAATGAGCTAGGCAAAAGAAATAAAGTAACCCTCCTGTGGGTTCCGGGTCACACAGGAGTGGAAGGAAACGAAATAACGGATAACCTCGCAAAAAAAGGGGCTGGAATGCCTTTCGTAGGGCCTGAACCCTTTTGCGGGTTAAGTAGCAGTACAATACTGAAGAAACTAAAAATGGAAATGGAGCAGAGAAAATCCAGTTACTGGGAAAATCTCCAGGGAATGAGGCAAAGTAAAATTCTTCTGGGAACTTATAACCGGAAGAGGTTTACAGAATGCATCAACCTGAGTAAGAACAATGTTCGCATATTAACAGGAATACTTTCAGGCCATTGCAGACTGAAAGGACACCTGAGTAAGCTTGGATTGGAAAAAGATCCTGAATGCAGATTCTGTGGGGAACAGGATGAAACATCCATCCACCTCCTCTCAAACTGCGTAGCACTGTGCAACCCGAGGGCATTGTACCTGGGTGCATGTGAAATCGAAGAGGGAGACTTACCTAGACTGGGGCCCTCTGACATCCTACACTTTTTAAAAGGAATAGGATTGGAAGGCCAGCTGTAAAGCAGCAAGAATAGGGCACACTATAGATCTTTTAGGTCGCAGTGTAACACCACCCTTCTATTACATACATACATACAAGACAACATATAAATAAATAAATTAATAATCACATATAATAAATAAATAAATATGTATTTATCACAGCATATTTCGATTGGCGTCACTCTTGTTTGTGCGGAGGACCCATTGTTCGTACCTGGCATTACATGGCCAGGAGTCCTCGTTCTCTGCCATTTTCAAAGTGATTGTGTCTGGTGAGAGCATACCAAACGTGGCTTCCGCCAGCTCCTTTCTGCCCATCTTCGGCATTCAAAGAAAGTGTGGTGGGCATTATCTATTTTACCGGGGCAGTATAGGCACACTTCAGACTCCATCCTACCCACGCGTCGTAGGTAGGATCTGAAGTATCCATGACCGGTGAAGAACTGCGTATGGTAAAAGCCTGCCTCGCCATGACCTCTTGCACCTATGGGCGCAAGTTCGGGATCCGTCTGGCAGTCCAACGACCTCTCCTGACGGACGCTTCCGATTGGCCTTCATGACTCCCCTCTTTTGTCCCGGTGGATGGTTGGAGTTCTTGTGCAAGGACCCGTTTGTGTGAGTAAGTTTCTGGTACACTCTATGGCCAAGCATTTCATCCCCATTCCTGCTGACAAACACAGCCAGGAAGGAGAGGCCTGCGTCCGTTTCCCCTCTCCATCGCGAACTGTATGCGTGGGTGGATGCTGTTTAAATATTGGAGGAAATCCAATAGTGCGTCTTCTCCGTAAGGCCAAATAATGAACGTATCGTCTACATAACGGAACCAGCAGGTAGGTTTGTATCTGGATGTATCCAGTGCCCTGGTCTCGAACTGCTCCATGTAGTAATTCCCGACAACGGTAGCCAACGGGCTACCCCATCTAGCTGGACATAGTGTTCCTGGTTCCATTGAAATTATGTTGTGCTCAGAACCTGGTCGAAAAGCCGTGCGACTTCCGTAGTGAACTTATTGCTAATGAACTGCAGCACCTCTTGAACCGGAACCACGGTAAATAAGGAAACTACATCAAAACTGATGAAGAATGGAAAAGTTTGAAGTCTGAGATTTTTTGGACAAAGTCATGTCAACAATCTTTTATATTGGATGCCGGGAAAATATGTTTCCATTTTAGAGGGAGATATCGACGCATGTTTAACTAATTGGTCTTTCCTTATGTTTACTCAATTAATTCTGTCTTCAATTGATAATGGAAAGCCACGTATTCGCGAAACAATTGTCCAAAATCTCGTGTACAGCCGAGTGATCGGATATTTGTGTTTCTATTACTACTCTACAGTCTTCGTGACAATTTGTACAATTTGTTTTATGTAAACGTGAAATTTTACAGATTTTTCCATATTGTTTCGATGATAAATCTTACCAAATTGAAAATTTATTAAAGAATATCTGGACTTGCACATATCACTTTTAGTGTTAATTTCTACACGCAATTATTTTTTTGTGTACATTCAATGAAACAATGGTTATAACAATAGCATTAATATCATTTCTCAGTAAGTAAATAAAAGTTTTCAATTGTAAAATTATAAATTTTTCCTCCTGACAAATGTGCTCATAATGGAAACACCGCCTTTGAGCCAACTGGCTCCCGTCCAACAATGGTCGAATGTCATATGGAACCCTTCGTACGATTCTGAGTTTACGTGCATACGTGGTGGTCGTTTACATACTTGTGAATATCTCCATTCTATCCTTAGGTTTGCATAAATATCTATGTAGTTAGTACAAGTCCGAATGCAAAGACATAAATGTCTAAAGCTAGTATTTTATAACACGTCTGTGGTTTCTGAGCAATAACGCCGTTTGAAAGTAAAACAATAACGTATACTTTCCCAGGGGCTTTATTAAAGAGTAATGAACAATTATCGTCATTTATAATGAGGTCGTGTTGCCGTACAAATGACTGGAACTGTTTAACTTTCGCTTGTTGAGTGAGTGCAACCTTTAAATACAGCATTTTATGCTCGCAAAACTGGTTAAAAAAAGAAATATTATGGCAATATTCGGTTACGTATCGATATTTTAAAGACATATAGTTGTACAGATAAGGAATTAAATATGTGGACAGTTCTTTAATACTTAGGCAACACAAATTACAGTTACGAAGGAGAATATTACATACATTTTTTTAATTTACATTTTAAAGCAATTTAAATGTTTTTATACACATTTAGATCTACACTGAGAAAAAAAATTAATAATCATAAATAAAAATACAATTATCGTAAGTAAAAAGTTCAGCTGGATAGGGGACAAAAGCACAGATTACTTAGCACTAGTAAAAAAAGAGATACTAAACACTGATACTAACAATAAGCAATCTAAGTTACTTACGGTCTGCTTCATACCGGTAACTTATGAAGTTACTTATTTATTAAACTGAAGTAGTAAACCAAAGAATATATGCAGTTGCGGTAGGTAAAAGATTTACTCATGTCAAGTAGATGTATTGCTATCAGTGAACTATTCTATAATGGCCATCACACCTTCATTATTAACCTCAATTAATGCAAGCTATTTGGATTACTTGTGATAAGGAAAGAGTATCATTAATGCACGTTCACTAAATACCTGATATATAGAAGGTAATGGTTTGCTATAAATATACAATATACTTACCTTAAATTTCTTGTTCAACTTATAGGTAGTGCAGGAAACGAGGAAGTTTAGTGAATATTTAATATAAATTTAAATAAAAAGCAGTATTATTAGTAATAGTTTTATTTTGTATAGGACAAACACAGTGACTAATACCTGATATGAATGAAAGATGTTGGTTCCACTTTAACAACAGTTTTTTTTTCAACAATTTACGACGTAATGACTCATAAAATATATTCCTTAATAATGAAAAAATGAACAAAGCAATAATAAAAGGTAAGGTAAATGGGGCCCCCTTGAAACGTTATTTAGTTATTGAAATTATAGAAATCTAAACAAAGGACAAAGAGAAATATGGCTTTGAAGTTACAAATAATAAACAAAGAAATAATATACGTAGGCAATAAACTTGCGGTTTCTGTTGGTTCTTTGCACTGGGCGTTGTCTCGGCGAGTTGTTCCTCTGCCGGCGTACGTGACGCTTATGTCCGGTGATCGTCTCGAAAACGGCTACTTCATCGGGGTATCCCTAACTGCAGGTGGCACTTGGATTGTTACTCAGGTAGCGACGGCATCCACACTTTAACTTCACCAGCGGGCATAGATATCATCACAATGATGGGGAATTCAAATATCCCACCAAGTGGTTTAAAACTGCAATCTTGAAACATCCGATTGCTTATAGGCTCGGTACTTCTTCTTTCGCTGGGATTCTTTATACTGATGGGGCCCCCACCCGGTATTTTATATTTGCGTTCCAACTGACCTAAATGGCCGTTCTTGCACACCCTTTTTCGACAACCTTTTCCCACGTCCGTAACCCTCTTACTTGACGCTAGCCCGCGCTTGCGCGCGTATCAGTCTCGGGGACTATTTTATTACTCTGCCGCATTAGCCAGTCAGGAATAGTAAAACAATCACGGGGTGGCAGCAAAACTCAAATAATCATAGTTGTGGCAAGTTGTTACCTAGTTTAAGAAAATACATGAGTTTAATAGCGATCAGCATTGTTGTTATTTCTACTAACCATGTGCTGTAGTTAGATACAGTACCAGTAGTCATAAGTAATACTTTACTTACCACAAATTAGTGAGGTACGCTGTGTAATAGCCGTTAATAAAAGCACTATTTACAGTAAGAACTTGCATTTAGGAAACTGGGTTTAGTTGCAGGTATTAATTAACGAGAATAGTTCCAAGTAAAACTTCATCTATTGTAAATAATTTTTTATCAAGTAAACACTTTACTTAGCCCATTTTCTCAGTGTATAATTGAGTGCTTAATCAGCTTGATAATGGTAGCGTCTTCTGGATTAAATATTTCTATACACACAATACTTTCCTTGCAGCAATTCGTTAATTCTATTTCTTATTTCAATTTTATTTACACTTCGATTAGATTGAAATTTCCTCGTGCTCTCTACAGGGTGCATAGTTGGAACTGAATGAAAGTAGTACCTAGGTGAATAAATATTTCACAATGTCTATATACGTTCTGCATCCATACATGTGGATTGACTTCATTGTCTATTCATCCAAGTTGGTTGCTACGAAGTGGCACTTCTCGATCCGATAAATAAATAAATAAATTACCGGTGCGAAAACAACGGGGATTCTCTGGATGGGTTCGGAAAACTGAGAGCACTTTTGTTCTAGCTGCTCCCGCTTTAGTCGCCCGCCGAGCGTCCTAGGATAAGTGATAGGAGATTGGACAGGGGCCGTATGGAAGGGAACACCAGCTACGTAACTCAATTATTGATGGAAAATCTGAAACAATTACATTTGCCCGGGCGCGGAAATTGCATTAGTAACCAGCACGCTTCGGTTTTATGTAGTTGTTGTATCGAGATGTGTAGCGCACGGGGTGACGTGCTTTTAAAGAAATAAGATTTCGATTTGCGCCTTGCGCACGATACGGTAGACAGTTTTAACAAGGCGTGGGCTCGGAATTAAAGTAGATAAGTCGGGGATTTGTTTGTGGGGGTTGTAAAAGGTGGCGCAATAGAAAAAGTAGAACCCAGCTCACATATGGAGCTTACAATGATCTTCTGTCTTAGTCTCAGTATTTTCATCAAGAGCTAGTGAATAAACAAGCAATTTGTTGTTTAAAAAAGTTTTTAATTTTTGGATATCATTCGCGAAATTTTTGTCAAATTTATTTCATTAAATGTATTTTTTTTTTCACTTAACATGCATTCCTTAAAAAGCGCACTCCAATAAACGGCTTATTCTTTTTAACAAATCCGTGAGCCACTTTGTAGCTAGCTAGGATATCAGCTTAATTATATTTATCTTATACACATGATTGATAAGATAAGAAAATATTTTTATATCTTATTCGCGCAATTATCGTGAAACAATATTTGGAAACAACCACCTCTTCCTTCTTTACTTATTAGTCCAGCGGTTATCAAACTGTCGAAATTCACGCACTCCTTTTTTATCTTTAATAATTTTGCGCCGTGTTCTTTCGCACGTCTTCTTGAACCGAAAATCTTAATTTGCCAGATGAGGCGATTGCAACAGCTTCAAATTTTCTGATCACAAGCAAAAATTGAATAGATTTCCACGTCACTATTGAGGTACGATTCTTAGAACGCGTTCAATTTTTTGTTTGGGAAGTCATCGCCAATAGTCCTTACAAACCCAATTTAGATATTAATTCTTTTTCTATTGATATTGTATTTCTAAGATATGTATTTATACGTTTTAAACAAAAACAATTCTTCCAACTGATATACTTGTGGCAGAAATAGTCAAAATTAAACTGAAAAGCTTGTAAATTTCTGGAAAAATGTCTTTATATTCTGCATAAATTAGAATCAAAGTTTTATCTACATTGATATTACGAAACTGTTCATCCCAATACAAAATTGAAAGTACGTTAATCAACTTGTCTTTATCAAATATGTTGGGATATACTTCAAATAAGCAATTGAATTGTAAGAATTCGAAATTCCATCCTGTATAATGCGAGAATTTAAATTCATTTTATTAATACGTAGTTGATAGGTACCGTGGCATTTGCTGAGTAGCGTCTTCTTAACAGGAAATAATAGTTCGTTTAAAAACTCGCGTAATTAAAATAATATGGTATTACTTTGTATGTTATCTGCTTCTTTGTTTATTGTATGTTACGAATGCTGTTCAGCAGTTCTCACGTTCCTCTCAAGTAGGACGTCTGAAAGTCAGAAAAATAACGCCTTCGGTCATACTTGCGCCCTCCTGTAAAGAGAAGCGAAACTAGTTATCGGTGCGAAATGACGTCACAATCAAAGTTTGTAAAAACCCTTTACATTGTTGTTTTAATTTAATTAATTCGCGGTCTTCGTTACAGCTAAAGTAAAAGCACGCGACTCTAATTTCGTATCGGGCGTTTCTAAAACTTAAAATTAAATCTTCTCTTTTTAGAATTTGTAGTCAAAATACGCTTAAAAAAATTCGAGAACAGGAAGCAAAAGCTTTCCTCGAGAGGTGTTTAGTGATTTTGTGTTAAATACGTTTCAATTCCCCCTTTTCTTGGCTTAAATTTTTGTGAGTGTTGTGTAAAGTGTTGTGCCTTAAAATTTGGATTACAAGAAGAATTATTTTTTTTTCCCACATCGGCCGGTAAGATGTTCAAAATTTCTGCTTAAAACTAGCCAAAGCAATTACGTGAAAACCGTAACTCGTTCGCTCTCTCTCTCTCTCCCTTAATAAATAAATGTGTAAGAAAAATTAATTGAGCTTATGTTAAACAACAGAATAAAATTTTAAAATATTCGTTAAAACAAAATTGTGTTTTGTTCATTTTAGTTCACTTGTTATTTTATTTAATTGTGTAGTTTGTTAGTTTTTTTTTCAATGTCTTAAATTATTTAATATATAATTGTAAAAAATATAAGTCGTTCTATTATTTCGCCATTTAAAGGAAGTACCGTTTAACCCCTAGTAAAGACCTGGAGAGGAAGTTACTTTGTAAAGAGAAAGCCGACGAAGTGGGTAAATCAGCAATCGTTAGGCTAACTAACGGCCCTGCTTCGACTGACGGTGGAAAACACAGTTGGGAAACATCTTTGGCTAAAATTACTAAAACCATTCGCTACCGAACAAAAAGTTTGTTTCCCAGCAGTGGCTCGCCGGTCAAAAAGGGCAGGAGGGGTTACCTGTAAAAGAGGCTAGGTCATGCTCGATTGAATTTGGGCTGACCATCCCCCAAAAGTTTCCAAGTAAGAAAACCAGTTCCGTTACAGAATGCTTTCTTGGGAAAATTTTTAAAATACTCAGAAGATTTTGAAGAGCTAAAAATTCTAATTTACTTACATTAGCAAAACGAGTATTTAATTTTAAAATAACGGAATTAATAATTTCATGAAATAAAAGTTTGTTTTTATTAAATATTTCTTCCTCAAGCAATGGTACCCCTCGTTTTGTTGGAAATTCAGTAAAGTTTTTATTTCGCTTATGAAGTTCTTTATACGCAAGGATGCAATATTTATTTGTTCTGAACAATATTTCATATTTAAGCATTTCTTTTGCAAAATTTGAAATAAAAGATCGGTGCAAACAAAAATTTCACGATATATGAAATTCAAAATCATTAAATTAAACCACACGTAATATTACAGGTGAAACAGGTGATATATAAACACAAACTACACCTGCTACAACAGTAAACTCAGTTTACTTAACTGATGCAGGTATTAAAATGGGCATGCGCATATAATTTAAATATTTAAGAAATCCGACGGACACCGAAAGGTTCCGATAAATAGGGAGAAGTAACGAATCAATCGCCTCACTAAACAACTAAAATCACGTGTCATTTATAGCGAAGCGTATTGTGAGTTGCATAAGTTCTTAGTATGAATTTCAATGCATTGCGTTCATCCAACTGAACCGATAACTCATTCGCCTTAGTTAGAATTCTTATGAGTCGCTGGTCTTCTAGAAATTGTTTTTAAATTTTTATTATATTTGAAATAATATATCCAAAATTTTTCATATATATTAGTCAACATTGAACAGTCTTCTAAAGATTTTTGCCGATAAGGCGTCGCTTCAGTTGCCTCACCTGACCAGCCGCCACTGAACTTTGATTCATCTGTCCACAAGACTTTATTCCATTCTTCAATCGACCAATGTTGGTGTTCACGAGGCCATTTTAACCGTTTCCGTTTATTCTGTATGCATAATAACGGTTTTTTCATCGCAATTCGTCCATATAGACCTGCTTTGTAGAAGCGACGTTTTACTGTGGCTACGCTTACTGACTTTCGACGGCTTGCATCGATTTCAACAGCAATTTCTAGGCTGTTTTCCATCGATTTCTCTTGCTAATAACCACTATTACACAATCTTCAGCAGAAGTTGTCGCTCTTGGTCTCCCAGTGCGTACTTTATTCATGAAACTACCACTTTCTCTTCTTAACGGTATAATCCACGGTGATGGTGTTGTTTAAGTTTAATTCTTTCGCTATTTGGCGATTGCTTTTACCAGCTTTATGATGGGCAATTATAAGAGCACGCGTTTCGATATTTAACCCTTTTAGTTTCGGCATGTCTAATAGTCTTTACACAGACTGATTTCACAACGATTAGGGAAACGTAACTGAGAGCAATTTAGATATTTACCCCCAAGCTTGTCCCTGATAATTAACACAACATTACTAAAAGTATCCTTCACCGAAAGGCAATTAGTAGAGCTTCTATAATTTTTTATTGCACTAATCCCCATAGTGATAATCCGCTTATTACACATAATAAAATAATTTATACAATGTTTCTATGCAGTATTTGTGTAAATTTATTGCTTTCCCTATAATTATTCAATCTTGGAAGAATGAATTTCCTAGAAGCTTTGGTATATAAATAGTTTCATAAATTATAGGTGCCCAAATACTTATGAACGGTAGTGTATTGTCAATTTGGAACAATTTGAGGTACCCTTATTTTTGTTTACGGCTCAGTTCGTTGGTTAGAATTCATTAATAACATTCGTAATAGACGCTCAGGTATGTTTGTGAAAGTGATTATTCAGTTTTTAGATAGATTACATTAAACAAATTTCAAGAGAAATGTCAAATTATGGGACGCTCATATTTCCAAATTATCGGGATGATTTCGGAAGGAAAGAGGCGCGTAGATAATGCGAAAAAGATAGTGAAATGACTGGATATAAGTGATGAAGCCCTGTGATAACTACAATTACTCGCAAATGCTCAAAATAGTACAAAATACTTCTGATAAAAGCAGCGTACTTTTTAACGACAAGATAAGGCATTATCGGATAGTGGTGAAGGTACACTGTTGAAAATATTACGGTGTTGGCGTTAATTTTGCGCTAGTCAAATATGTTAGTGTTGATTTTTCCAAACTTTGCCCAGACGAGTTGACTACGCGTATTAATAGAACAGAAAATGACTAGAATTTCGTGTGAATTCTTTGTTCAGATATGAGGATTGACAATTTTTCTAGACATTCAGAAGCGTCAACCAATCAGAATTTTTTTCCTCGGATAGAAATATAGAAACCCCACCTATTCTAATACAGTATTGCATTATACGCACCACCTGCATTGCACGTGTATCTGTTTTCGTGTTTGATTCTCCGTATTAACATATCCAAACAAACCACCAAATGTGACTGACTTGCGAAGTGTAACCTCGTGTTATTAAACGTTAATTCCAGTGGGCATAAAAAAATTCAACATCTTAAAGATACTGGGAACATCTATTTACGCAATTAGTTTAGATTTTGAATCAAATAGCATAAACATTCACTTAATTTTATAATGGTTCTCAAAAAATCATTTTAAAATTGGTACGTTTAGTTGAAACCAAAACTTGTGAATGAGTGGTTTTGCATATTTATAATTGAGAAAACGTCTTAAAGAGAGGATATTATAGCACTAAGAAATAGGAGTTGCATATTAAAAAGACGTTGTGTTTAGAAAATGGTGTTAAAACACCCAATAGATCGCATTCATTTAGTTAAACAGCTAGTAAATTTGTCTAGTCTAGATCAAATAAAATGTGACTAGAAGTATTTTATAATTCTACCTGTTAGTTGGACAAAATAACCCCTTAGCAATAGACAATACTTGACTATCTTTGCTCGTCAAATTTAAACTTCTATAGTTCTCGACAAAATAACACGAAAAGAGTATGGACCTCTCCTGACTATTAAATTAGTCAAAAAAGTGTTAAAATTTTCAACAGTGTAGGTTTTCGTTTTCGCGAAGTTTATTAATTAAATAAGAACAGTGCAAGATCTTATAGTCATTGTACAGACGTAACGTAGCTAAAATTTCTAAAATGGTGTAAAATAAATTGAACTGTCAGCTGATTTCATATTGCGTATCCATTAAATACATTTATTAAGGACGCTATGAACATGGATACATTTGATCTAGCGGAGTCTTCGTGCGACAAACAGATTTTGTTGTGTGTTGGGTTCGAATCACTGGCGGGGCAAGATTTTTTTGTCGTACTTTTTTTTTCATTGTGTTTTTTTCGATGGCAATACATGATTATCTATATAGGTGTAGTAAGTCGAAAACGCTATAAAATATTGTCACAATAAATAAATTTTTGAAACTTGGAATTATTACAACTGCAAATTCATTATTTTAACGTATTATAAAAACATATTTTTTGTTTGTTTTTTGCCCCGTATCTGATTCCATCTGAAGACTGGGTCGTTGATTACAACTCCATTTTTTACTTTAGGAAAAAGTCTTTTCTATAAAAGTTTTGTAAAATTCAATGCCGCATAACCTAAAAATATTTTTGAATATACAGAGTGTTCCCGAACACTGGGTCTTTAATTATAGCTCCATTTTTGATTTTAGGAAAAAAGTCTTTTCTACAAAAGTTTTATAGAATTTAATACTGCATAAACTAAAAATATTTTTGAATATACAGGATGTTCCCGAAGACTGGGTCTTTAATTATAGCTCCATTTTTGATTTTAGAAAAAAGTCTTTTTTACAAAAGTTTTATAGAATTTAATACTGCATGAACTAAAAATATTTTTGAATATACAGGATGTTCCCGAAGACTGGGTCTTTAATTATAGCTCCATTTTTGATTTTAGGAAAAAAGTCTTTTCTACAAAAGTTTTATAGAATTTAATACTGCATAAACTAAAAATATTTTTGAATATACAGGATGTTCCCAAAGACTGGGTCTTTGATTATAGCTCTATTTCTGATGTTAGGAAAAAAGTGTTTTTTACAAAAGTTTTATAGAATTTAATGCTGCATAACCCATAAATATTTTTGACTATACAGGGTGTTCCGAAAGTAGGAACAAAAGAAAACTACTTAAAGCGTGCAGCATATTCTAAAAGTGAAAACTTCTCTCGAATGGATCGACTTCAAAAAACCACCTTCTTCAAGACTACATTCTAGGAGAATTTCCGGCTTCTAGTAAATAGTTTCATAAATTATGAGTGCCCAAATACTTATGAACGGTAATGTATATGTTTTGTACTCTCAACTATATCTGCGTCGGCGATTTATATACATATAACCTATTTACAATTAGTGCTTGACGCCTCCACTACTATCCTTTCCGTATACGTCGCACTAACATTCGACCAATGTCTGTTGTACAATTTGGACGAATTTGCGCTTTCAAACAATTAATAAAGCGGGCACCCCTGCCAGACGAAAACGTTCCTGCCATATTTGTCTTGAATCTGCCACCGCGTCGGTATCTAAGAGGGCAAGCGTTCGCGGCCTCGAATTTCATAATAAACTACCGTATAATTTCAAAATAATTGAAATTCTTCGACGACCCCCAAGAACCCGCCGTAGATCTCGCCAAATAGACGGCAACTGGGGAGATGGTTTGAATTATAGCCGGGGCTGAATCGGTATCTAAATTATACATAAACAGGTTGGGAAATATCGGGTAGGTATTTAACTATTACGGGTTGGTAATGTAGTAAACTGTTTATATATTGGCATTTTCTAGGTTTTTCTATAATGTATCGGAAGCAGTAGATGTCACTGTAAGGGAACAAATTATATGGAACTGTTTAACATATTTATTAACAATTATTTAAATAGAAATTAAAAAAATAACAAAAAAAAAAAACATAAAAATCAAAAATGCCACTCTCTACATGTCCGAAATTCACTAGTAAATGACAATGATAACTTTTTATAACTCCAGTAATTAACAATAGTTCACCAATAGTTGACAAGTGATTACATCTATCCATCAACTTACAGTTTCTTTTTAAATTCGTATTTCAGTCGATCTCCAGCGCAAGATATATTCGGAAATTCTAATTTCTCCATAATTTGAGATTTATTAATAATGCTAACATCAAACTTCAGTATCATTTCGGTTTCAATATTGTTTTTGTTTCATTGTAGGCTATCATATCTATAATTTCGAATTCGTCAATGTTATAGACTTCTTGAATAACGCAAATGTACTTGTATTGCTTCTTTTTGTCCAGGAAATGGAACAAGAATATAATCACCTGCCTTATATAATTGTGGTAAATTCTTTTCTTGAGTAGATTATGTATTTTCTTCATTTTTTGATTCCTCGCCACTAATTGTAAGTTCTCTAACGCGGTGAATATTATAAGAAAGCCAACATCGTGCATCGTCGAGACTATTGCCAGATTACTGCAATTCTGTATAACTATCTGAGTCTGAAGAACTAGTAATTTTTTCTTTTTTTATTTCGTTTAAGCTGTCTTTTCTATTCTTCTCTCTTTTCAATTTTTCGTTTTCTTCTTATTTTCGTTGTCCTTCCTCTGCTCTTTGTTTTTTTTTTGTTTCCTTCCATGATATTCTTGTCATTTTTTTTGCTGTAATAACTGAAGGTACTTTTTCCTTTTTTGATCGTTTTATTTTGGGTTCCGACCAGAAAAGAGCTTTTTCGAAAAGACTTGGAACCAGTTGATTTGATAAAGCAGCTGTATCATCATCCATCCTAATTTTATTTGCCTCTGTTAAGGTCTTTATGGGATTTGGCGGGGTTGCATTGATTGTAACTTCACTGTGTCTATTAATATAAGCAAATTGCTCTTCAGTAGCTGTGTCACTTCTAGAAATTATTTTCTCTAAATCTTTGTGCATGTTTGAAGTTTGTGGAATATTGTCAAATATTGCTACCTCTTTGCTTGTATTGCAATCAGGAACTTTTTTAGTAGCTACGTCACTATTAGAGGCCATTGCTTCCTTCAAATTTTTGCCCTTGGTGGTTGACATTTCTGAATTTTTAAATATTTTAGTTCGTAATTTAAGAAGGTTTAATTCGGAAGTTTTATGTTTGAAGAAATGAAATAATGAGTAGTCTCGCATGTCCCCTTCCCACACGTTAGTTTGTTTAAATGCAGAAATCTTCCTGGGGGTTGGGAGTACCTACCAGGCGCGTTCCCGGGGTGGTGGATAGGGGAAAAGCCATCTTGTCAGGATCCACTCAAGGCGAGATGGTTAGTGGTGGCTATAAGTTTGTCCTATCTGCTTAAAACCGGAGCAGGGTGAATGAGGACCGTTGCCGTGAAGCACTCCTCCCTCGCCCGAGCTGTCGTGTCGTGGCTAAGGGCTTGCGCAGGGTTCTACAACAATGTCAGTTATTGCTTTCGGCTACCGAAAGCCCAACTGCTAAGCCAGGTACCGAAAGCGATGGAGGGGTCTTGGCTTAACTGCACGGACCGAGAGGAGACAACCTCAACAAAAACCTAAATCCTTAGGTGGCGGAATAGGCTGATGGGATGCGTGGCTGGATAGAAGACCAGTCTACTACTCCAACCTTGGGGCACCTGGCCCACCTGCAGCTAGAGTTGTATTCAAGGTTACACAGAATTCTAATTGCTTTTTTCTGCAGTACAAATACTCTGTCCGCTTCCGTCGACATTCCCCAAAAACATTATACCATAAGAGAGAATGGAGTGGAAGTATGAATGATAAACGATCTTAGCTGCCTCGTTGTTCGCAGTATGTTTTATTCTCCTTATGGCAAACAATGCAGCAGATAGTTTGCCGCATAGGTTTTGTATATGTTGGTGCCACTTTAAACCACTGTCGATCGTAATGCCCAGAAAGTTTGCGCCAGACAGTTCTCCACTCCTTGTGGAAAATGTTATAGTTTTTGTTTTCTCAACATTTAGTTTCAGGTTGTTTGCGGTTAGCCACCGCTCTGCGTTTTCCACTACTATGTCGGACGCTTGCTGCAGCAATAAGGGATTAGCTGCACGTACCAGCAATGACGTGTCATCCCGCGTAGAGGCAGACCTCACATGCTCCGACATTGGTTGGAAGAGCGTTAACGTAAACTAGAAAGAGGAGAGGCCCCAGGATGGAGCCTTGCGGAACGCCGGTTTTAATCTCTCCGAGTGACGATCGTATATCTTTCGAAGACGTTAATTGCACCCTGCCAGCAAGGTAAGATTTCAGAAGGTCCAATGGAGTGCCCCTAATGCCATAACTCTCTAGCTTCTCTTGCAAGATATTATGATTCACGGAATCGAAGGCCTTCGACAGGTCTAAGAGCGTCATCTGGGCCGATGCGCCTGAATCGAAGGCGTCGTGAATCTGCCGAACTATCTCTAATATCCCGCTAGTGGTTGAGCGTGTCTTCCTATACCCATGTTGCTTAGGTGACAGGTAGTTGTTGTCCTCAAGATATTTGCTCAATCTCGTCGCCATTGCTTGCTCAAAAATCTTCGACAGTGATGGTAGTATGCTAATCGGCCGATAGTTTTTACACTCGTTTCTGTTTCCCTTTTTGTGTATTGGAGTAACTTTTGCTAGTTTGAGTTCTTTAGGAAATACTCCTTGTTGCACACACATATTAAAAATTATTGCTAGTGGTTCACATAGCTCTCCGTTTAAACATTTCAGCAAATTTGTTGATATTCCATATACGTCTCTTGTATTTTTGCTTTTCAAGTTTCTTATAATGGTGTATACCTCCTCTGGTGTGATTGGGGTAAAGAAAAACGATTTTGTGGTTTCTCGGTGGTGGTTACTTAAAAAGTCTCGATATGACGGGCTACTATATGTTTAGATGTCGTGTCCTCTCCAATTTCACAGAAATATTTGTTCAAATCATCAGCCGACAAAAGGGAATTGAGGTCGCTATTATTTGACTGATACTGTGCTTCTTTGTTGATTACTGACCATGTAGCTTTAATTTTGTTGTTGGATTTTTCTATAAACGCTGCATTGGACTTTTGTTTTGCCTTTGTTATGTCCTTAAGATATTCTATTTTTATTGAACGATATATCCGGTAGCAGTCATCACTCTTTGTAATTTTTGTGATGATAGCCCACGCATCTAGATTGTTTTTCAGATTGACGGTATCATCATTAACAATTTTATGACTTTTTCTTGTTCTATTCTTAAATGTGATTTTTGTTTCAGGAAAACAATCATTGAAACAAGCCATGATATATACATATACATGCAAAAAACTTACTGTTATCAATTTTCCAAAAACTTTATACCTCCTTCTAAAACTTTAATCTTTGACTAAATAACAGTTACAGTATCGAGATTAAGCTTTGTATTTATTGCCAATTGCATTTGTTCCTCGGAATATTGCAGCATCCTCCCTTTTGTTGGTGCCATGATGGATCTGAAGCAGTAATTGACATATTCATGCACCAGTAAATGACACCCTATCATCCACTGGTATAGAATCAAATACGAACTTGAAATGTATTTTAATGTAGAGAGCGTTTATTTTTTTACGCCACGCATGAAAATTTTCCAGCGGCATCTAAATTTTTCAAACAAAACAAAATTCACCAGTAGTTGATACTTGTGTCAATTATTGATACATTCTCGAAACGATAAACCAGTAGACGACAGTCAATAAGAAAAATACTAAGCGCTAAATAAAATTATTAGTGATATTTTCTATAATATGTTAAAATTCTGCTAAAAGAAAAATATACATGTTTGTATGTCGGAATTATTTTATTTATTTATTTATTTATTTTATTTATTTATTTATTTGGGATACAGACAGGTAAATATACCCACTAAAGTATCCACTTATTCCATAAAAAGCGTATGTGTAAACCGTTCAACACTTTGCAAACTACAGTCTATAATACAATTTCCTTACATGTAGTTATCTATGTAATAATAACTCATGATTAGCAATACAAATCTGAATCAACAAAATACAAATATTAAGAAGGACAGAGGAAGCCTATGAAAAGAGAATCAGTTTTATTTTAAGTCTCTTTTTGTAATTTAATAATGAGATGGCAAACAAATCGAGATCGTCGGCATATTCATTAAAATTACGAATCATTCTGCAAAATGGGGATCCCATCGACATATTCGTTCGTTTGTAGGGAACCACAAACAAAGAATGGCATCTGAGCCTGCGGGGAGGCACATTGAATCTTATTATACTCAGCAGCTCGGGAGCATCAATGATGCAGTTAACAATTTTATATAGTGTTGTCAGGTCACGGAGAATTCTGAATGCTGTTAATGATAAAATATTGTATCTAATGCGCACGTCTGACAAATCATTGAAAGTGAAGTTCGTTTTAAAGGCCAGAAACTTTAGAAATTTGTTCTGCACAGCTTCAAGTCTATGTTGGTACTTAAGGTACTGGGGATTCCATATAACCGAGGCGAAATTCACCTTACCGAATACGAAAGCATAATATAAATTAATTAAACATTTAGCATTTGTGAACAGCTTGGTCTGTCTGATAATGTAACCCAGACTCTTAAGACTGCCAGACACAATGGAATTAATATGCGAATCAAATAACAAGCTACTGTCGTATATAACACCAAGATCACGAATTTCTTGGACACGACGTAAGACTACATTATTAATATTGTACTGAAAAGTTATCGGATCCCTGCGTCTTGTAAAAGTGATTGTAGAGCATTTTTCCAAGTTCACGGTTATGTTGTTCAATGTACAATAATCTGCAAATTCATCTAAATCTTTTTTGTAAATTAATGCAGTCATTGATGGATGATACTGCCGAGTATATTTTTAGATCATCTGCATAAAGCAGAAAATTACTAAATTTAAAACACTGAGCTACGTCGTTTATAAAAATTATGAATAATAGTGGCCCCAAGTGGGATCCTTGAGGAACACCAGACGTTACTGTGAAGCTGTTTGACGAGTATCCATGAACTGAGACATATTGCGTTCGTCGTGTTAAGTATGACTGTATCCAACCCAGAAACGCTCCCCCAACGCCAACTGAAGAGAGTTTCCCAAGGAGTAGGTGATGACAACTTTATCAAAGCTTTCGTAAGATCCGTGTATATAGCATCTGTTTGTATTTGATTGTCAACGTTTTTCAAAATATACTCGGAATATATCATTAAATTTGATTCAATCGACCTACCCCTAAAGAAACCGTGCTGCTGAGGTATTATTATATTTCGAACCGAACTGAAAAGGTATTTGTATACAACAGCCTCAAAAACCTTGGAAAATATGCAAAGCAAACTTATCGGCCTGTAATTGGTTATTTCAGCTTTATTTCCTTTTTTAAATATAGGAATGACCTTTGCTATTTTCCATTACGAGGGAATATGCTAAAGCTAAGAGACTGGTTAAAAATAATCGTCAGTGGTACCGATAAGCTTGCGTGAAGTTGTTTGATAAAATGGCTAGGGATACCATCTGTCCAGAGGCTTTTCGAGTATTTAAAGAAGTCAAAATTTCGTCCACTTCAGTTTCGGTTAAGGTAATTTCACACAAACTGTTTGAAAGCTTAGAACTATCATCTATGGTGCCATGAGGAGGCGAACCACCGGGCAAAAAGACACTTTGAAAAAATTCCGAGAACAGATCACTGATACTCTGACCATTCGAAGCTATTTTGTCGTCGTATGTCATCTCCGATGGAATCTTTACAGTTTTTCCTGGGGAAACAAAGTTCCAGAACCTCCTGGCATCGCTACATATTTCACTCTGGACAAGCAGTGTGTACCTTTTATAATCATCGTGTATCATTCTTTTAGAACGGGTGCGCAGTAATTGAAATGTATTGTAATCATTAAAGTTATGGAACTGTTTCCATTTTTTGTGGTACTTGTTCTTTTCCTTGACAGTTTTAATTGTGGCCATCGAGAAATATGCAGGAAACCGAGTATTTCTATTTAACTTTGGAACATGCCTCCCGATCGCAACCGCTAGATGATCATACAACAAGCTGACATTATGATCAACAGAATTATTAGTGAAAATTTCTTTCCACCGAATATTCGTCAAGTAAGTATCTATATCAGGAAAATTAGCTTTTTGAAACTGAAATATTTCGCCACAAGATCGTCGTAGTTCTCTTAAATTATTAATGTTTAAATTAAATTCCAGAGCAGGATGATGCAAATCTTCCGCAACCAACGGATGTAAAGAATGACAGATATGACTTATATTTACGGAATTAGTAAAAAGTAAATCTAGCAACTTGCCGTTGTTATTAAAAACAGTGTTGTGTTGCATAAATCCTCCGAAAGCGAAAGCATCCATCAGCCCTGCATGTTTATTATCAATATTGGTTGGTGATAAAAAAAGAATTGTTACCATTATATACCCAGTTAATTGAGGAACAATTAAAGTCTCCGAATATTAATAAAGTTTCGTTACCTCTATCAACTATTATGCGATTCAATCCGGAAATAAAGGAACCCACCGCAAGGTCGTCCCCGGGCGGCAGATAGACGCAGCATATGTAAATTCTTGTATGTTTGTTGGGACAAATTGTAACCCAGATGTCTTCCGCATCACTCCGCCACCCAAGCATCTCCGACGGAAAGAGCCAGTGGCGCACAGCCACAAGAGCACCCCCACCCTCAGACTTAGTTGAAGCACTGCTGCTCCTATCGCGACGAAAAACTACATACTGAGTTGAATCAAAAAGTTCGCTGCTATCAATGTTATCATTTAGCCATGTCTCGGTTAAACAAACAATATCGAAATTGTCTGCCATCACATTTAATTTAAAGTTGAGCGTTTTGGTTCTTAAACCTCTAACATTCTGATAGAACACACTCAATGACGTGCTCATGAACAATATTACAATTACTTAAAGAAAAAATTAAAAAAAAAATAAACAAAAGAAACAGAAAACCAAAATAAAGAATTAAGTAAGTACCAAATAGGCTAAATAAGTTGTTAAATAATTTTAGATAGATCGCCTTCTTTTGAAATGAGAATGATCTTACTGTTGTCGTCCTTTCTAACAAAGATCTTGCAATCTTTTACCCACACGTATTTTATATTTTTACCCTTACAAGTAGATTTACAGTTCCTTAATAGCTTTTTATTCTCTGGAGTGAGATGATCACTAAATAAAATTGCCCTCTCCGAATCCGCAAATCCAGCTCACCAGCAACCAGCCCACGTTTCGTTTTTTATAGCAACTAGTATTTCTTCTTTCTTTGTTCTGGAGTTCAATCTAAGTATTACAATTTCGGGCGACCCCCGGAGCGAGAACCAGGGAACTGCTGGACTCGATGGCATGCTTCAATAACGTCGGAAGAAAGCTGCACTTGTAATACCCTTGCGATTGTCTTCTACAATTTTTACGAGATTTTCGTTAGATTTTTCGGCAATCCGCTTATTCCAAGTTAGA